>SCLF01149645.1:0-10382 GCA_004367975.1 Mesochordaeus erythrocephalus
CCCAGCCAACTGTTTTCTTTGAAAACTTCTTTACTATTTTCCACTAGTTGTAACACAAATCTTGCTAACTGGTTCTGCGCTTTTGCCAGAAAATGTTTTCCATCCCTCATAATAACCATTAACATTGCTTTCTTCAGTACTCCTGCAAAATCTGGAATTATTAGATTCCTGAGTTCTGATTTACAGATTTTCGTATGCATAGCAGTTTTAAGATTCTTGTCAGCTCCTATTGACACTTTCCAATCCAAATTCTCTTTTTGCCACCATTTTTCTTGGTTTTTTCACTTGCACCGCTAGAATCACAAGTTGCATATCTTTTTCTTTTAAGATGGCTATAATTAACCATCTGAATGCCAGGTCTGCCCAGCAGTCGGCCACTTTTTCCGGTGTCCATACTGAAAAATCACCATTCTTTTGCTGAATATTTTTTGCTTCATGCAGAATATTCAATATCGCTGCTGTTTGAGCCAGAACTAATGCTCCATTTTTTAGATAATTGATTTTATTCTCACATCAATTTCAATCTTTGTTTGCCTTGACTGCGCATATTATTTTGCTTTAGTTAAGACTCTTAAGAAGTGATCCTGCTCTTGCCACTCGCTGTTGAGGATACAATTTAACGTAAACCGCTTCGGCTCTCCAAATTTGTCCGTTTGTCTCAATTTTTGTCTCATGAAACTATACGCTTCCGTCATTGAGGAAAGGTCAAAGTTTTCTATTTGATTTTTTGTATGAGTAAAAGCCTCTGACCAACCCCCTGTTTCCATGGCTCGTAACCTCCATGGCATGACATCTGGCTTCGTTAGTAAGATCAGTTCAAACTGCGTCACATTTACCAGACGATTTTCTCCAAACGAGCCTGCTCTATGAAATTCCCCCATCCAGGCCTGGAAATTCATGTCTGTTTTATGTTATGTGTTGAACTGAACATAAACTTTGGCCACCAACCATCATTCAATAATAGTTGACTTCTTCTAACATTTTCCCAGATCCGTTACTACAAGATAATTTCGCCAGGATCTAATTTAAAAATTTTCATATTTTTGTATTACTACCTCCAGTTTATGTTCCCTCTTTTGGTTAAACACTTGCTTTCATTTTCCCAACTCTTCATCAAACTCTCTTCCCATTCAAACTTGGCATGGCCCAGAACGTCACTTTTTCGAACTGTTTCCAGAGAGCCTGCTTACTTTCCAATTCCGTCGACACGTACGCTCCGAATTTCTCTTTGAAAGACGAGTCTGACATTCTAAAGTTGAATAAAGTTAGACTTTAATTCACAAACCACAGGTTTTTATTAATATTTCTTGGTGCAATTGCTCTTACGACGTTTTTCCTCTCAAAACACTGCTTTTGCCTACGCTAAATGCTTCGTCATGCTTTAGCCGCCTTATTATATCCGTATTCTCAGTTCTAAATTCTGTTTCGAATACCGTTTGGCTTCCCGATAATGTAGTCACGTTTTTTTCCTTAGTTAACCTTCTGAGGTCTCTATTCCTTCTTTATTATCACTGACCATTTGACCGTTGCTCCTTAGAACTACGATTCTTCATTACTCGAACGTGTTAATTCTGTTTTCCCAAAAACACAATTTTCTGCTGAGTCATGTTCTCAACTCACTTTTATATTCATACTTAACAGGTCTGTAGTGCCGTTCCGAACTTCAGATCAGTGTCTTAACGAATACTAATCATTAATAAACTTTTTATAGTCATTATTATTCTCAGACATGGAGTTTAATCATTATGACCAAATTATAATCACGTTTTACCTCCTTGACTGTTCTACTCCAATTTTTGCCAACTCATGTTTACGTCTAATTCCTTAGACCACTCAATAAACTCATACGCTGCTAAAGCATTACGGCACTTAGTCCTGATTTCATATTTACAAACCGCAATTTTCTGAGTCACAAGGTGGCTTTCATTGTTCCCAGGTATTGGGAGGATGATAAAGATGTTTCCAGCTTTAAAGGCATTCTTTCTGTCTCGGGAAAGGCCACCCATGATGATCAAGACGTTTTTTAAAATCACTTCAGTGAGAACAACTCCGTGACACAGGCAAACAAGAAACTCAGCAGCATCCACACCAATCTTCATCAACGCAAAAGCAACAACTTCATGTCCCTTAAAGTTAAGGGACTAATGGCACAAAAACGCGAAGATGGACTGGAGAAGGGCTGTGATCACTTCTGTGCTAATGTGAGTGGCCTGTACAGTGCATGCATTGAGTATCTGGAGAAGTGGATGTCTCCCATGCAAGAGTTCTCAGCATTCATGTGGATGGATCTGAGTGAACCACCAGATTGGAATGATGTGGAGGTCTGCATTAAGTACCTTCTAGAGAAAGGGGTTACCATTGATGATGTCAAATGTTTTGACCAGGTCAGCAATCTGAAAAAATTCACAGAAAAGTACAACAATGATGAGGAATTCAGTGATCTTCAGGCGCACCAGAAGTGGACTAAATATTTTGAGAAGGAAAAAAGCATTGAATGTCACTCTGAATTATTGAAGATTGCACAGTTTGTCTTTGCACTTCCCTCTCACAATGCAAATGTTGAGAGGCTTTTCTCCCTGATGCAGAGCCAGTGGACCAAGCAGAGGAATAAGCTGTCGGTTGAGTCACTAAAGGCGATTCTATTAGTACAATACAATCTGAAAGACACGTCGTGCAAAGACTTTAACGCTTATTTGTTGGGAAACAGAAAAATTCTGAGAAACCGCAAACGACTTTGTTATTATTACTTTATATTTCAGCTACCTGGCAATGGACAACAAAATAACTATATATGGAGCTCAACTAATCATTTACAGAGTTTGTCTATATACACATTTGTTGCTTACGGCTTAAATGTCATTATTCGCTGAGTGCTTCTTTTATCTATCTTGCCCGTCAATTGATTCTTCTGGATCTAAATACATTAAATAATACCTTGGTTGGTTTGGTTTTTTTTTCTTTTTTGATTTTTTCAACCATAATTGGTTCATCTTGTTCTGAAAATTCGATTTATATAAGCATAGACTATTTTTAATACCTTTCTCAAATTTACCGTCCAAATGAAATTTCGTTTTCTAACAAATTAGGATTTTCTTCTTCTAAGCGTTCGAATTTTCATTATTTTGGATCCATGATTTACTTCTCGAGGGGTTAAATTTTCAAAGATCTCGGTAAATTGGTTGATAGTTCCTTCTTCGTTGATAGTTCCATTTACTATAAGTTGAATGGAGAGCCATGATCTATATTTATTTTTCAGGTGCGCGAATGTAGAGAGATTTAATGGCTGTAGTTGCCCAGTGCTCAGCTTCGGGTAAAAGACCAATTGTATATTATTGTGCTTGATTTGTGTTACCACGTGGGATGGGTAGTTGTCCAACAAGAGAGCGAAATTTTTTCCCCGATATTTTTGATGAAGATGCTCGGAGAGTCGCTCCATTTCCCATATAACGATCCACCAAACCATCCAAGCCGATTTGTTTGTATATAAAACAAAACTTTGAAAAATACCCCTTTCCTCAAATATAACAGTTCCTTGTGGAAAAATAAACGCAATTGAACTGCAGGATGCGGACTACAGAAATATGAAAGAAACTGTACCTTTTAGAAGTTCCTACTTGACTGAGTAAAGATTTCATGCAATACACTAAAGTAAAATCGTGTTTTCTTCACGCTGAGCAAGGAATCCAAGGAAATATAGTGCTGGATGTTTATATAGTGGACAGTAAAGTTTAAATGCGCAACTAAGTCCAGAAGCGACTCCTGAAATTTGGGTATCTCCATAACCAAAAAAGACGGGGTCGGAAAAGCCCATGATTTATAACGCGGTTACCTTAAGTTATATTAGGAATTTCTATTATAAATCTAAAATTAGTATGAATTCTGATATTGAGCCCGCGTTAAACCAATCATAACACCGAGTCAAAAATTAATCTTCTCGAATTTCCCGTCTTTCAGCCCACCCTCCTCCCCATATCTATCATAACCTCAACTTCTACGCGGAAATGTCCATATCTAGATTATAACAGAAACTTGATTTTACAAACTATTTTGCGAACGTAATGTACTAGATTCATTAAAACGGGATGTTAGTCCGTTATAATGTAGTCGTAAATGATGTTACTATGTTGGCTACTGTCGGAGCTTGAAAGAGACCCCCCCCAAATCTATAATCCTTATGAGGTATTTTGTATTCTGATACAGAAATATGTATTCTACCTGGTTAAAATCGTGCGAAGATTATAATTAAATTTGCCGTAGGTTGCCATGAATAAGTTCATAAGATTGTTTGGCATAACAATTCCTGTTTTATGACGCATCGACACCCTAAGTACAGTGGAACAACCAACTTCAATAGCCACCGGGGCATTAAATCCCCCGACATTTTGCCGTTCAGCACTCACTCGTGTTCTCCAAGACTGGCGAGGTGTAGACAGCTTGGTTATGAATACATGCGATCAGCTTTGTGCTTCTTACTACGCTTCAAAACAACCAATAGATGAGCAACAAATTTTGGACGATCAGGGTGGTTGTATACGTCTGGATAAATTTATTCATACGCTTTTACTAAAACTCACAGAATCAGATTATTTGAATTCGCTTATCACAACAATTCAAAATAACACAAGCAATACTGAAGTTTCTGAAAGATTTGTTCGCAGCATAGTTCGAGTTTTTGTCTGTTTTTCTGCAGGAATTCAGCCATCGGTGATGAATTCGGAAAAACAGTCTAATTATATTGAACGATGTAAAAATGTTTTTCGGGCGCTGCCAACCCATTCTATTAAGGCCGCAATTCTCTAAGCTTTATAATGGATATTTAAATTTCGTCATGCGTAATGAGGGATACTTAATCACCCCACCCTCAAATATTCCTGCGGTTCCGAATCTGTTCTCAGAATGTACAAATTACACGGTGTCGTACCGTTAACCCCCTTAAGACAGATAATCTGTTTTTGAAAAAACATTAATTTTAACTCATGGGGCATGGCAGCTCACCTAACTAAATGGGGCTCCAATAAAGTATCGAAAAAATACTGCAATTATATCTTGTAAAGCTATGGACCTCGAAAGTCACATTATCGAAATGGACACATTTAGTCCTGTATTTTAGTATTTTACGCGGTTGTTTCGAGTCAAATTTTTAGTGAACAGATAATCTGTTTTTGAAAAAACATTAATTTTAATCCATGGGGCATGGCGGCTCACCGAACTAAATGGGCCTCCAATAAAGTATCGAAAACATACTGCAATTATATCTTGTAAAGCTACGGACCTCGAAAGTCACATTATTGAAATGGACACATTTAGTCTTGTATTTTAGTATTTTACGCGGTGGTTTCGAGTCAAATTTGTATTGAACATTTTGTCACTTTTTGAAAATTTCATTTTTGGGCTATAACTGGGCCACGTCTTAAGAATTCGGGGTCGGTCTTTTGAGAAGAATTGAAGCTTTTTTTAATTAGAGAGAAACAAGAGCAGAAACAATTAAATGCACTCCCGGTAATGTAAAACTTTGATCGTGAAGTAAAATCCTATAACATAACATTTTAAGGGTATTTGATAGAGTTTCTCGGAGTCCGTTATGTAGATTAGTTAAAAACGTGATTTCGTGAAGCATGCCCGATTGGCTCGAAAGTGCGCTTATTTGACGGATCATGAGTCCAGCTTCCATTATTCTCCAAGCACTGACTCCGAATTCTTAACACGTGATCCAGTTATAGCCAAAAGCTTTTTTCACTTTGGTTTTTTGAAAAACAAATTATTTCACGTTGTCTTTAGGGGGGTTAACTGTATGACGCCGTATAATTTTGGACATTCGGGCGGAAAAACTATCAGACCCACTAAGTCTCGTTAACCGATCACTTCCCACTTGAAAGGGTAGTGGGGCGAGTTTGACATATGTGTAATAGTCGCGATCAACTTATATAGCCTTAAGTAACGACTCTAAATATTGCTTTTTTGCATAGTACTTGAAACAAAAATTCCTTTCGAGGCCCATTTTGCGATTAACTCCCCGTCAGTTATAACATTTTAACTTCAATTTTGTAGAACAGTTTAACCTTTTCGACCAAAAGGTGAAATATGATTTGAAGTGATTTGATTGCTTCTCCCATAATGAACCGGAATTCCACCTACGTAGTTTTAGAATGACTATAACCTGATATAACGCACTCTAAATATTACCTTTTTCGACTACACCTTCAGGGCTGGATCATTAAATAACGCGCAATCGCATTTGCATGTTTTTTTGTGGCTACCTCAAAATAAAGTTACTGACCTTACTTATATCATCCGTGATTGAAAATTTGCCTTTCATTAATGCAACAAACCGCTTTGTTGCAAGCATAACTTGTTTTTGTTCAATACTTTTTTATTGAGGCTGAATTCTTTGGTAAGTTTTCAGGACAGTTATTTATTATAATTCTGCCCCTGGCGTAATCATATTAGCAATGTATTGCTCATTATCTCCCCCGTTTGCCCGGCCATCTGACTTCCGCTCAGGCTCTTTATGGCTTGATCTTCGAGTTGATTAAACTGAAGAGTTGTTCTTAATTTTGGCTATCATTTTGGCTATTTTCCCCGTCCAATTGCCAGGTTAGTTGTATGCTAGTTGATGTAGACGTGCTTTTTGTACATAAATGCTGTTAAGGTCTTTAAGCTTCGTTGTATATTGCACTCTCGCAATGTATAATGCAAAGAGTGAGTCTTCTTCATTTTTTCACGTTCTTGCAACGCAACCTGCAGCAGAAATCGAACGATTGGCCGTACCTCGGGCACGTGCATCGCTAGAAAAACTGCGACATAACTACTGAAAACATACTTTGCAGTATTTTCCGGTTCCGTCATTCTGAAATAATAATCTTTAAATATGCATCCAGAATTCCTATTCTAGGACTGCATTTTTAATTTGTAAATTATTATCATGCAATTTTTTGCTAAGACTATTGCTGGTGACGTGTCCAACTGCGTAGGGTGTAGGCTGCGTACAAATTGAGCATTTCGCTATTTCTACCCATCTTGGGTGGCGTGTTACAGATGCGTCACGTGTGCTTGTCCGGTTATCTTGGCATTCCCAGGCTTTTTGTCTAATCTGGAATATTATCTGAAAATTAATCTTTAAATTATCTTCATTGGAAAGCTTATCTGTTTTTGAAAACAAAGCCTGTTGGATTGGATTCTTCGGGTTATTTGACGGGCCTTGTCTCTTTCACCATTTATGCTAATTCCAGTATATTAATTGTCACTGTTTCCATTATATTTATTATATATTTATCTCGTACAATGAAAGTGATACTCCTCATGGCCAATATGCGTTGTTTATGTGTCGCATTATGGTCATGGGCTAGTGTTCATATTCCACGGGCCTAGTAGACAGTATGCGGCCAGTCCAATTTCAACCTGCATCCTAAACGGCATTCGGCGGCGCAAAGTGGGACACTACATCTTCCACCTCGACAGGCTGTAAGTGAGTGTGAGTAGTGTGAATCGTGTCAGTAATGAAGTGAGTGGGACACATAAAAGTAATAATGGGTCGCATTATGGTCATGAGGCTAGTTTTAATATGCCACGGGTCTAGTAGAGAGTATGCGGCCAGCCCAAGTTAAACCGCCATCTTACAAGCCTTCCACCGGTCTTCCCCTATAGTTCCACCATCTGGTGGAACATCTATATTAAGGATTTCTAACTTTTGCTTTATATATTCTTGGGATATAGACCAAACTTTAACCTTATCCAAGCCTTTATTCATTAATAACTTACTTCTTTGTTGGGTGGTATTTTTGTTACTTTGCGGGACGTTCTATACGCGTCTGTTTGATGTCGAGCCCCCATTGACTGGGTCTATTTCGTTCCGTAGATCTTCTAGGATCATATGACCCTCTTCCTGAGCCTCTACGATAATCAGCTCTATAAGCACTCGGATGGCTGTCTCATCTCTTATAGGGTGCCGTATCTCTTGAGTATTTATAGCTATCTCTATTACTGGTCATTTTGGCATATATCTGGGTCTTTCAACTTTGGTGTTAAGTAACAGAAACTGTTTGTAAGGTAACTCCTACTTTAGGAAGCAGGTTATCACCATGGGATTCGTGGCCATGTATTTCATAAGCTTCGATGCTGCCACTGTGGCATCTTTAACCAGTATATCCGTCATTTTCAGGATTTTATTTGCTTGCCCTATCATATGTGCCCGAGTGTATTTCATTGAAGTCTTTTGGCATACCGTGTGGGCAGGTCCGTCAGTTTTTCATGATCAGCATATTCCTGGTCCTCTACCAGCATATTTTACATTAGCAAATATAAGTTTTTAAATTTTTCCATATCGAGCAACAATTTGTCAAGTATGACGGTATACTTGTCCCCTTGTGAAAGTACTGGTCTCCCCTCTTAACCAAGGGGGGGCCCGGCTGTTTACGTAAGTGGTTTGGTTTTTTGCTGCGGCATTTTCTTAGCTTGTCCAGTAGCTTTTCAATAGTCGTCTTACTTGCATTTGAGTCGTCTCAAGAGTCGTCTTACTTTCATTTGACCACATTTCAATCAGATCTCGTCTGTCTAGCTTGGTCAGTTTATGATCCCGGGTATTTAACGGGCCGCACCAGCTAGAAGTTGCGGTTTCCTTTCTACCATTTCTATCAAGGTATTTTCTTCTTTGCTCACAGATTGCCAGGGGTTTTTTGGCTCTCTCTCTCTCTTTCCTTTTCAAAGATAGTTTTGGTTCTTTGATTCTCATTTGCACATTGTTCATCATAAACAAGACATCTGAGGTTATGCTGACCTCTTTCGAAAGGCCTTTTCGCGCCGTTTCTACCCGCCTCATCTGAAAAGCTTTCATTCTCTTGAGCTTGTCGCCATTCAACACTTCGTTGAATTAACTGCGCCAATAACTGTAAGCGTTGAATTTCCTCTCTAAACCACTCTAAGCTTATTTTCTCGTGTTGTTGTGACGTAAGAGTAAAGGAATCGGCTAGCCATGCTTGTTCATGTTCTTACCGTGACACAAATTTCAAACACTTCGAGTCAACCGTGAAGCACAAGTTCAAGTCTGTTTGCCACTTCTCAAAGACTTATTTTTGCATAAATTCCTCGTTCCAGTCAAATCGTCTGGAAGAGCCATCTGCTAATTGGTATTATGTTGCTATTCTATATTTATTTTATTATCATGTGCACAATTGTCTGTTCGAGCTACCTAACTTCTTGAGGGAATACACCACGCTCTGACTATCACAGAATATCGTTACTCGTTTCTTGTGCAAGATCGTTCTTAACTTTTTCAAAGCTAGCAAGATGGTATATGCGTCTGTTTTATGAATAACCCAGCCCTTTTGCTGTTCATTAAAATATTTCCTGACCTGTTGATTACCTTTTTGTGTGAACCAACAATACCCGCTGCTGGTTGCGAAGCATCCGTAAACAGTACCACTTTTTAGCATGTCTACAAGTTTCTTTAGTATCCAAGATCTCTTTATTTGGAGGTATTTCCCTAGTTTTACTGTACCAGTTATAAAAAGACTCTTGCCTTCGCTTCCAAAATAGCTCTTTGCGAAGCTTTTTTGTCTGCAGTTGCAACATTGCTTCATCTGTACGATGACTCTTTCGTTTTCTGTCTTTATTGATGTTTTACTATACCGTTTGACTTATTTTCCAGTTATCCGTTGCTCTCTGAACTTATTTGCCTTTCCCATCGTTACCGTAGCTATGTTTTCAAAAACATCTGTTCCGCGATGCACTGCCTCGTATGATTGATGTTGGTTTCTCAAACCGGGCATTTCTCTTATCATTACCATGGCTACTTTCTTGAAGTCTTATAATATTCCAGCGGAGAAATCCTGCTCGTGACGAAAGTAGAGTTCAGCCCAAGAAGGATTATCTTGTTCTTGTTTCAGTTTATGGAATCATTCCCATAATTTAAGCGTTTTCCTTGAATCTTTCACCATTCTGAATTATTTGGGCATATTTGATACGTTTATTAAGACTCAGAAAAGACTTGGGCCTGTCCATTTTCACGTTTTTCAGAATGTTGAAAGCGAAAATTTAATTCAGAAAATATCTTATGAAATCTAGAAATCACTACTAATAACATCTTCACCCCGATTTGCCACAAGCGGGGCTTTTGGGCACCCTAGATTATTTTATAAATTTATTTCTCACGTTAAACGATTCATTACAAATAATAATACGTTTGGGTGTGGTTGATAACTTTTGTATTATAAAAGACATGTTTTCATTAAAAATTAAAAAAAAGCAAAGAGTGTCACTTTTTCCAAAAATCACTGACTGAAAAAGTGACACTCTTTGCGACACCACTGTATACAGTCCCTACCCCCAGTTAGTTACCCCCCAGTTAGTTACAAAACCCCCAGTTAGTTACAATTTTTTGGGAAAAG
>SCLF01149756.1:0-10382 GCA_004367975.1 Mesochordaeus erythrocephalus
ACCGGGGCTTAAAATCTTTACTTGGAGACCGGATGGGGATGAAAGAGTGAGTGATATTGGCAAATTCCTCATTTTCCTCCCTTAGTTAGGGAACTACATTTAACGTTTGCTTTTTTCCTATAAATCAAATATCCGATTCATTATTTCACGGGAATATTTCTGGTGCCAAGGGAAACCACTTTTCACGGAGTGTTGTTAATCGAAGCTAGCATTTTGCTTTTGACCCGATTTTGAGGCGTTACCTGACCCGATTTTAGAATTTAAAGGCAATTATAAACGGAGAAGCAAAGCTAACCCTAGTTTTTGTGCCAATTTAACAGCCCGTCTCGGGTCAAATAACGACGAAATACGCGCTTCGATGGGCACACCCCCTTTCACGTAAGCTTATAGACTCCCGCTTAGTTAGTATTTACCAATTTGTAATTCTGAACACGTGCGGGTTAAGTTGTAAGTTGACGTTTAGCATTTCCATTGAAGGTCGTATGACTTATTAAAGTGGTGGTACACTTAATCCCCGCATGACTGTCAAGGCAACTGCCTAAATTTATAACGTCCCGGGTATTAGAACCAAAAATAGTGAGCATTAATGCTGAAACGCAGTATTGTATTAGTGACATTGTTTTCGTTCTATTTTCCATTATCATTCAGACATTTTTTTTTATTGAATTTACAAAATTTGAACCGCTACAGCTTGTTGCTGTCAGCATGCTGAATTTTTTCTACTAGCATTGAATATATACGGTGAGTGACAAAGAATTAACTTTCTGTCCATATGTGGGAACCTTTAACCCTATAAATACTCGAGGTCTTGTAACACGTCTATCGTTTGTTTTCTTTCGTAAAATTTTACCGAGTATATATTTCGGGTTGACGTTTGATGACACTTTCAGGAACTTGCATAGAATATACCTTCGTGAGTGCGAATATAATATCCCAAATCTACATGGGACGAATAGATTGCGTTTCCGCAAGAGGCATCACGTGTGCACCAACATACGCTTACTCAAACTGCTGGAGGAAGAGATGAATATAAATTGCAGGTTAATCCATGATGAAAAGGTTGTGGAATTTAATCAGTTACCAGCTTAAGCCTTTAGAATAATTGCTTCACATGATAAACTACAACATATTGCAATGATAAGCATATTAATTACAGAAGTAGAAATGTTAAAAGAGGATAATATATTCTCATATAATCTGTAGTAACGCCCTCTAAATTCTGGACTTTTTCGCGTATACTTGAGGTTATATATACTGGGAAGAGGGCGGGAGAGAAAAAATGCCCTTTGAGGACTATTTTTGCGAATAATGCCTCTATAAATCCAACATCTGTCCAGTCCAGTTACTCGACAGTCCCAAACGTTACCCTCTACTTGAGCAACTGTTCATGCTTCGCGCCTAATCCAGGTTAAGTTAGCTTTAGAGAACAAGATTTGGAACCTTAGAACAGGTACTTGCTTTTCCGGTTTTTATCCATGGCTACTTTCATCTGATACGCCCGAATCTTTTCTCTAAACAGTATTTGCTATTCATATTCCAAGTGAATGTTGTGTAGTACAATGTTTCTTAACTGGCAAACTTGTAATGGAAGTGGTTTACGTGCTCTTGTCATGTGATTGGCATGTGCTTGGCTTGGTCCAATTGGACCGTCTTGTATGGTATATTCTGACTTGAACCATCTCCATTCAACCAAAGTTTGGAATTTAATCTTAAGAATTCATTTTTTTAAATGTCTACTATTTCATTAATCTCTTCTTTGGAAATCTCCCAGAGCTGTTAGAAGAAGTTAACTTACTTCTTTGTTGTGGTGAATTCTTGACCCCTTGTGTGACTCTCTCTAAACGTCTTGGTGGAGCTGACACAATCGGATCCGAAAATGGTCCGTTACATTAACCTGTTCGGCTGGTTGTGTATTTCGTTCCTCCAGATTATATTTTCGTATCTCCTCCGTACGAACCTCTTTCATTACCTTATCCTCGCTAAGTTTTTTTTGGCTCTCGGTTCGTACGATTCTCTTTTCTGGGTCGATTTTGGAACATACTTTGGCTTTCCAACCTTGGTGTGAAGAATTTGAAACTTTTTGGTTGACAGTTCTCCTACTTTGAGGTAGGTGTCATATCCAGTTTTTCGGTCGATGGATATCCGCAATCTGCTGTCTTAATGGCTGATAAGCCATTTCCCTTGGTGTTTGTGAGCTGTTACTGTTGCAGCAGACACAACTACATCTGTATTTTTTAGAACATGATTTCCCTGAAAGATCATGTGAGCTGCGCTATACTTAAGTGATGTTTTCTGCTTTTCTAGGTCAACAATAGTATTGGTTACGAAGTTAGTATGGCAACCAACCGGATACGATGTAATATCGTCTCAATAGATCAGTTAATGTTTCATGATCAGCTTGTTCTTGATCTACTAACACATGGCCACTTTTGAAAATATTGATCACCTCTCTTCACCACCAGGTATTCTGTATTTCTGTAAAGACATGCGCAAAATCTTATCTTGGGGTTTTTCACCGGTCTTTGCACGTCATTTTGCTGACTTTTTTGTCTTCTGCATTCACTGGTGCCGCACCCGCTGCCAGCTGTTGCTTTTTCTCCAGCATACGTATCATTAGATTTTCTTCCTATTCACATACCTCTAATGTGTTCATGGCTCTAACTTTAGACTTTTCAAACATAGTCTTTGTGCTTGCGTTTTCTACCTGGGTCCTCATACTTAATTCGTTTTTGTTGAACATCCGAGGTAGACTTCTATAATACTATAACTATAATAGCGGTCATTCTGCAAAAACATGTCCTTCAACAACGATGCTTGCATCTGGATGATTGTGACAAATATCATGTTATACTTTTGGGAGAATGTTTTTCGGTGGAAACAAGTAAACGATTCTTCTACTGGGAGAAGGTAAACAAGTCCACGTGCCATGGCTGTTCATGATCCTGCCAAGAGATTAGCTTTTCACGCCTAGCATTTTCAACAGTGGCCATTGCATCCACAGTAAACTTCAATTTTAGATCTTTCTCCCATTTGTTGAAGATCTGTTGATGCATAAATTCCTCAAACCAGTCAATGTACCTTGAAGCCTTGTCCGCATGCTGAAACTCTATGGCAATTCAATACATGTTGAATTCAATCTGATTATCATGTGCAAACTCAAAGATCTGTGTCATGATATTATTCAGCTGTTCGTTGGAACTTCCCAGATTTTTAAAAGAATAAACCACACTCTGGTTATCGCAGAAAATAGCAACTCGTTTCTTACTCAAGGATAATCTCAAATCCTTAAGAGCAAGCAATATAGTATAAGCTTCATTATTATGTATTTCCCGTCCTTGTCGTTTTTCTGTAAAATACTTAGTTACTTGTGTATTACCTTGTTTGGTAAACCAATAGTATCCTTCTCCTGCTTGTGACGCATCTGTGAATAGCACCAATTATTACATCTTTACAACCTTCTTGGGCAACCATGACCTTTTTAATTCCAGGTAATTGAGTGTTTGCCATTTTGACAGTTATTTACGCAATGCTTAATCATTGTTTACCCAGAGTTCATTAGCCTATTGGCATAGGTTATTACCAGTAGTGAAAGTGGGCCGGCACGGTCCGGAACGGCGTTCCCGTAAAATATTAGGTGCCGGAACGCCGTTCCGTTAAGAAATATATGATGGTAGTTGTGAAAATCTAGTTCTAGAGCAGCTATCGAGTAGACAATGAGATCGTTGGATTCGCCTGGTCGAGTTCTATCGATCGTACCGAAAATTTTAGAGCGTATTTTGAAAAACAAAAAACTGAAAATTAGAAAACACCACAAAGTGGGACACCACAAAGTGCGACCTAACAGTTCCGGCAAGAACTCTCAGCCACTTTCATCCCTGGTTATTACTCGTGTTATGTGTCTGATGTAACTAAGTGTTTCTCCAACTGTTTCTGCAACTGTTTCTCCAACTGTTTCTCCAACTGTTTCTCCAACTGTTTTTCCAACTGTTTCTCCAACTGTTTCTCCAACTGTTTCTCCAACTGTTTCTCCAACTGTTTCTCCAACTGTTTCTCCAACTGCCTTCCATTTTACATGGATCTGATTGTTCTTCCGTCGCCTGAATTGTCCCCCCTTCAAAGCAAATTCTGTTTTTTTTGTATCCAAAGCTGCTAGTAATAGCAGTGTTTGAAATTCAGTGTTTTCTCTGTCTCGCATCAGTGTAATAGCACCTCATTGTAACCAGTTTTCCAGTGTTCTTATAACAAAGTCTCGATTGTACTCTATCAACTTTTGATCCGACGGGAACATCACTGGTTTGATCAACTTACCCGAAGTTGTCAGTCATACTGGCACATCTATCGTCTTACTGTACCAATTTTGGAAGTTTTCCTTTCGTCTTTCCCAAAAAAGCTCCTTCCTCATTATCGACCTGTTCTTTAGCTTCATCCGTTTGAAAGCTCTTTTTGTCTTTTGTAGTCATCCGAATCTGTTTACCTGTTTCCAGGTTCACTTCTCTCCGTATTGTTTTCACATTGACTAGGTTAGCTGTTTCAGTCAAAATTTTGCCTTGGTTCCGAAATTATTTGGCATGGATTTTGGTTTATTTCCATGAAGAAACATTGAAAAAAAAGGTACCTAAAAACAATACCTAAAAACAACGTCTATTAATAATTGATTAACATAAGTGTCCATAATTAAACATAACTAGTGAAATAATATTGTCATCGTCATTCCAAGCTTGTTCAATTTCATCGATTTGATTAGGATAAAAAATTTGTTTTACCGAAAGGAGCTTGACAAATGTTTGATTTCGTATCATGCCGAACTATCACTACTTTATTTCTACCACACATGTGTCAAAACCGGGCTCTAGTCCGCAACTGATTGGTAAACGAGCCTTAGTGGGTCTGATAGAGTTTTTCCTTGCGGTTCCGAGTGGGTATAAGGGCTAGTTGGAAAAGAGAATTTACAATATATTTGCTAACATTAAAGCTGTTTTCGGTCAAATTATTTCATTCTTGACCTTATAGAGTATACTAACTGCGGTATTATATCTCCCAAGCACCTTTTTGGTTGTTTTTTTTTTATCACGGACCCTGTTTTTAGCGTTCTTAAGGCCTTGGATGTGGTTGAATGTTCGATTGTTTTTTTGTTTTTTACGAGTTAACACAGCTGTGACGTAGATAGGAAAACGTTAAGCATTCCGTTAAGCATCCCAGAATTTTATTGCGCATATTTTAAGCTACCGTCGAAAATTGGTCATGATGACAATCGATCAATAGTTAATTCCAAGCTGAAATATAGATCCTATCTATTCAGCGGAAGCCTTGGTTTTATCGATTCACAATAACTTGAACAAACCGAGATTTCAGAGCGAAACGCATTAATCTTTTCCAGAATAGGGCCAATTAGTTTTGTTAGTCGCGAGAGAAATAAGGTTGTCACTGAAGCTAAAATAACACCATATAACCAAATTATTAAAATATGAACAAAAACTTAAATAATAAAGAGTCCAGATAATCCAGACAATTCAGAGAATACGTGATATATCTGGTCCTGCAAGACGACGAAAATGACCATGAACTAGCACAATGGAAATTTGAGTTCGCGGAAGTGGCTCATTTGGACAGTCAAGATGAAATCCTTGAAGACGAAGTTAAAGAACAATTGCGTCAGGATGAAGTTTTTCATGAATTACCTGCATTTAAATTATGTGAAATGCAACATGATGGAGGTAATTCAGCACTCCGCGGTAACGTACATGTTCCAGTCAGGCTTGTTCCAGTCAGTTCCAGTCATGTTCCAGTCATGTTCCAGTCAGGCTTTTTTTACGCGCACCCGACTGGAGTACCAATAATTTTAGAGAGAAGGATATGATTGAACTCTCGGGCACATGTATCAAACCCTAAAACATATACAATTTTAAGGTATTTGATAGATCTTATCATAGAACCATTATGTAGTTAAGTCAAAGATGTGATTTCGAAAGTGATGCCCGATTGGCTTGAAAGCGGGATGCCATAGCATGTTCACTAAACATTTGACTCAATGTTTAGGACGGTCAACATCAATTTTTCCATTTCGACAATCTGACTTTCGAGGTTTAAAAGATATAATCGTAGTATGTTTTCGATACTTTTATTGGATGCCCATGGACATAATTAAACTAGCATGGTTTAGTTCGGTGATCTGACATACCCCATGATTTAAAATTAACGTCTTTAAAAGGGGTTAACTGTACAACGCTGTATACATGTGACCTGGTGTTCTCCCGAAATAGCGAGGGGGATAAAATCTATTGCGAAGTGCATACCAAAAGTCTATAAAATGGTGTAGCATTCATCAAAACTGGTCCAAATTCACTAGTAGTGACTACAAAGTACTGTAAATGAAAGCTCCCTTACTATGAAAGCATTCTGAATGGCACAAGCAGCTTGATTTTGAATATAATCTAATGTAAAATGTATTATTTGAAGGCAGTCTCACCCTCGTCGTTAACAATAATAAATAGGACATTCGAATTCTGGAAACGGACTTAATAGAATCAATCTGGGTGACAAAAAAAAACAAAAGGGTGCCTGAGGTACTCAGATAAAAGGGTGCCTGATAGATATCTAATTACGGGTTTATTTCCAATATCCGCCTACGCACTATATTATTATTTCGTATAACTATTGACTCTTTATCATAAGACTATCACGCGGAAACAAAAATAATATTAAGTCCAGAAGATTTACCATTTGTCACAAAATAAATATTGTTTTTTCTCAAAAAGTTTACGTGCGAATATTGAGAGTTACGTACCATTATATACACTTAGATTTTTAGGACGGACAATTATCAACAGGCCAAAAAGTGGTGACTTCCTATAGAAGGGGCCAGACTCTTGAATCTGGGGTTCTTATAAGGACCATAGTGAAAGTCGACCATAAGGATATTGACGACCTCAAGGGACTCAATGTTGAGTGGGTGAACGTGACCCCGCGCTTTCGTACAGTTCTCGACGATTAAGAATGCGGCCTTGAAGAGATGTATATGTCTCCATGTGGATTAAAAAAAAGATTAAGACCCAGAAAACTAGATGGGCGATACAGGAGATGTATAACATGAAACTGGGGGAGATGTTAGCTTTGTATAGATACAGTCGCTACAAGCTAAAAAGTAAAACTGAAGTAAGTTTCAGTATATATTAGGAATGTAAGTCTCTAAACACTTTCAATATCCAAGCCTAAATGGTGTAATGGTTAACGCGACAGAAATCTAGAGATCCATAGCCCCGGGTTCGATCACCGGTTGAGAGTAATGCTGGCTTCGGGCGGTTCGTTATCATTAAAACACCCGCAATTAATTACGCTTGCAATTAATTATGTTTATTCAAATAGTTATTTGCGTACAGATTGTCGTCTTACAGCCCATCCGAGTTATTTCGTCTACTGTTAGTGAAAATAGCGAATTAAACAATAATAGCATTTTTCAAGTTCATAGATTATCGACATTGATTCAATGGATCGAAGGAAGGCTTTGGTATTTTGTTGGCGATCTCGAAGGGCAGGTGTTTGTAATCTCATTTTGCGCCAATCTCCATTAATTATACGTTCACTTACTAAAGCCAAGTTTCTAAAACCATTCACACAGCTTTTGTTATTTGCTGCGTTTATACTTTGGCTGCATTTGTCATAACATTGAAGCCGTCGTTGATAATATCCCATAATGATTCCCGTTGAGATAATTGAAAATTTCGTGCAAAAATACGTGTTTTTCGAATACTGAATTAATATTCACTGAAGTGAGTCTATGCTCACGTCACTGGGATACTCGTAACAACTTATCCGACATAAGATAACTTAGATGAGATAATTTCAATATCTAAACAATTGTTCAATATTGTTAACCTTTGTTTGGCCAATTTAATATTTAGTTCAACTTTTTTTTTCAGAATTTTGAAAATGCGAATTTTGATGATTACCAACAAAATATCAAAGTCATCCTTCAATCCATTGAATCGATGTCGATAACCTGTGAGCTTGAAGAAATGCTATTATTACTTAATTCGCTAGCTTCACTAAAGGCAGACGAAAATATCACCAATGGTCAGAATTACGACTTTATGTACGTAAATAAATACAACGTACTTCACTAGTATCCTATTTCGGATTAATTGTCACGAGTATCCCACTGACATGAGCGTAGACTGGCTTGAGTGAATATTGTATAAATATTCGAATTGTGGGCAAATATCCGATATATGCGGGAAACATGTCAAGTCCACATTCGTATAGATATCATTAATCATTGCTAACCATTTTGGCCAAAAACCATGAATTTTTCACTATACAGTTAAAGCCGTAACGATTACTATACTGCCTCCAGCTAAGCCTGACAATTTTTTTAATTCAGTATCCCTCTTACGCAACCTGAAACAAGCGAATATTGTAACTCTTCATGATATCATACATACTCAAGAATCTCTCACACTGGTGTTTGAATATCTGGACCGCGATTTAAAGCATTATATGGACGATATTTCCGGTGTTAAGCTAGCTATGAATAATGTACGGATTTTCCTCTTTCAACTGTTGCGAGGACTCACATATTGCCACAGCAAAAGAATTCTTCATCGTGATTTAAAACCACAGAATCTACTTATTAATCAAAAGGTAATTAGTGCATCTCACAGCACTTTTTGTGCGATATTCACACTGACTCGAAACTGACTATTGAAACTGACTAAACAGTTGATACCACACCTTCCTCACGTGATGCAGGGCGTCTGTTTCTTATTATTCTCGAAAACCAAACATTTTTTTGCCATCTAATAGTATTTCTCTTTTGAAAATATATTGTGGTTTGAGTACATCAGCGTCTATGCTGTCCATTTTCTTGATTAAAAAATGCACCATTAATACCCAATTAAAAAAAAACGAAGTTCTACTAACAATCAATGATATAATACGTTACAAACTGTGTGTTTCTCTCCCTCCCGCTCTCTCTCTCTGAACGTAATAAAAAACTGTGCGACGTTTTGGCATCCCTCTAGAAAACGAATAAATATTATTAAGCTAAGGGTTGAGTCTTTCAATGTCAGTTTTGGATGCTGCTGTATTCAAACCAAAATAAATATTTTCATGAAATAATGGTTTTCGAGAAACATGAAAAACAGACGCCCTGCGTCAAATGAGACCGGTGTAGTAACTACAGGAAAAACGTGAAATGGTATCTATCGGTTAACCATGTTATTGCTAAAGCGATGAATTGAAACGTTACCTAGATTACCTCATTTCTTCCTACTATATCCCAAATCAAGGGACCGATGTCTCTGAGCTGACAATGATTTTAATTTGAAAACGTTGTGCTGAGGAGGCAGCCTCTGACGTCATAGTGTTAAATATAGTTCCTTTAGAAGATTTAGACACCCCAGTTCTAAAACTTCATTTTCGTTTCCAATTTTCTGGAGGAGCATACATTGAATTATTATGAAATCGTGCATGCTTATTGACTATGCCATGCTCCATCGAATGGTATTTCTCTTTTGCAGATATCTACGTTGGTTACGGTATAAATTTTAAACAAATAACGGATGTCAAATTTTGTGCTAAGTCTGTCTTTTAATAAGTGATAAGTCTTCTAATAATGATAAGTAGTAATGATATTTATCGGGCAAAGCACATGTTCTCCGTAGACCTGGGGTGTCTAAATCTTCTAATGGAACTTGATTAAATATAGTTAACACTCTAACGTCAGAGGCTGCCTCCTCAGCACAACTTTTTAAAATTAAAATCATTTTCTAATCTGGTAAATACGGTGCAGAGCAACTATTTCTGCTGAATTAATCAAATGCTGATCTATAAACATTTAAATAGTCTAATTTTACCAAACAATATTTTAATGCGGTTTCTTGGTTCAATTCTTGAAACGGACGTAAAAGCATAAATGCTTTTGTTGCGTGTTTTGTTTATAGAAAATCATACACAGTATATTATTTAACCTAACAAACAGGTTTTCAAGTTAAAAGTTAATTCATAAAGGTACTGTAATTGATATTTTAAATCTTGTAGAGTCATCCAAGTTATTTAAACGTTTTATTCATTATAAAGTTAATTGAAAATAAGAAATTTGGAATAAGCAAATGTAGTTCACAGTAATATAGCTGCGCAAAACAAGGGGGAAATAATTATTATGGTGGAATATAATGATAGTGAAGGAACTTGGCTCAGCAGAATATTGTTTGAGTGCTATTTAGTGCGTTTCAAGTAAAGAAAATAAAGATAAATAAGGCTTCTGTGATAGGTCCATATGCATATAAATGACGGGGACTGTCCATATTGTCCGGACGCCGGTGTACAAGCCGATACAGACAAGATATGAATATAATTTTTACATATTCCTGCAGGGTTTATAAAAC
>SCLF01149866.1:0-10379 GCA_004367975.1 Mesochordaeus erythrocephalus
TTGAACGCACGAGAAATCATGTTATTATTTGAGAATATATTAGCTAGATTACGTGTGTGTAGGCGAATTATGGGTAGAGCTTATACCAATTGATAAGGACTCACCGTAATGGACCGAGTTAAATTAGTTCTACCATGAAATTTTTTTAAAACTTTTGTTTAGTACCACATGTCGTTGTGCGATCATGAAGTGGAAAAGTCTGATGGTTAATATGAAATGAACCGCAGCTGCTGCAGTATAAGCTATCGATAATAAACTACCTCATGACTTGTCCTCACTTTGTTTGAATGCTCTACGAGTTAACTAAATTCGAAGCATATTTCGTTAAGCATGACATTAACGGAATTTAGTGGTGGGCATGAAAATTGCATTGACGCTTACTTTGACATATGAGAATAAATATCTATAGCTTCCCATTATAGAGTCAATGATGCGGTAGTTGATCAGCTAGCAGGTAACCACTGAAACCTTGTGAAGTTTGAGAATTGCGGATTCTACTCTCTCAATACGATATTTACAAGTTTATTATAAAAAATTATATGCATTTTGAAATAAAGGCGCGAAACATTTTGAAATGGAAAAGGCAGATTCGATATATGAATTATAGAATGATATAGTTGGATAAGTGTTACGCATATGGGATATGATTGCATCAGCTTTGAGATTATGTCTTGGGGCCTTCAGATTTGGCTTGATTATTGATGTTCTTTCGTTGATTATTTGGCTTGTTTTGACGATGGGGGCCGTTGACACGATTGTTGCCATTTCCTTTGCGATTATTCTGGGCCATGCTACACTGGTTGGACTTGTGTTGGCAAAAGCGGCCGTGGTGGATACAATAGTATCTGTTGCCTGAACCACCAGCCTTTTGAATTTTACCAGTTGCACTAGAATTTTCCTTCTTATTGAACCGTTTCTAGGATACAAGTTGAAAGATCATTACAACTACAAGATAACAACTTACGGAGGCTAGCTTATCGTGATTGCAGGGGAGAGTCAGGAGTGCATATTGATCATTTGTTTTTTGCACATAAATCTTCAGGCGCGACTGGATGGTGTTCCTGACCTCCAAACTGGGCATCAGGGGGAGCTTAAAAGATACGATTACTTAAATCATATGACTACTATAAGTTATGGAAGGTTTTGGATTCATTTATGAATGCACGCTAGGTTGGGTTTTTAAAATAATTTAACTCACCAACATAGTTATCATCGAGTGACGTGTTAACTTGTGCCCGTTGCTCCCCCGACTTCCGTGATGTTCTCCTCCACCCGCTTGAAGATTCGTGCGTTCAGCGTTGATAATGGCAGATTTTTGTCACAATCTGATTCCAAATGAGACTTATAATCATTCATATCTTCTCTCAGCTGGCTGTACTTAAAGAGCTCCAGATTTTTGCACTGCCCCACGAGGCTTCTCATTATGTCCTCGCGGGATCTTCTGTGATCCAATCTGGGATCACGAATGATGTAGTGGAATTGGCCACTCGTGCGTCTTTCTTGGGCAAGTTTTTCGCTCTTTATTATGCTCTGTCCCATTTTTTCGACTTCTGCGCCGATAGTTTTCCACTCTTGAGTAGTGGTCTCTAGAGCCTTGGGGAGGTCAAAGGTCAGCTCATCCAGCGGCGGCTGCATATCTGAATTGGAGCATAAATGGTGATATTGGCTAAAAAGCCATACATTCATATGCAAAGACTTTTAGGCGTTATTAGGTTCTTTCCAATACCAGTTGCGATCAAAGTGTTAATATCACTATGCCTACAGTAGGCTCGATTACGAAGTCTCGCAGTTATATAGTTTAGTTCATTATTTCTGAAATTCGAAAATGCTGGTCACTCAAGATGGAACTAAGTATGTCAATAAAGATAAGTTATTATTGGTTTAATCGAAATTAAACTGGCCATGCGAATGTGCAAAAGTCGTACCTAAGTTAACGCAAAAGTGTAAAGTGATATATATATATACATGTGTTACAAAATACGGGCTCATTGGTTATATTTTTAATCCATCTGAGATATTATAACGATATGTTATAATAGAGAGTGATTGGAATGATGGATCAAAAAGTTAATGCTGATATTTGGAAATATAGTTAGGTGCTCTAACACGAATTAATGTGATATAGGGGTCGTTGTAAGTAACTAACCGACAATCTCCCTAATGAAAGATCTTTCGTCTTCAGTCCACATCTCGGGGCGGCGAACCTTCAATATTTCGACTCTATCTCGCATGGCCAAGGCAGCTTCTTTTTCGACACCCAGTTCTAGCATTAATACCCTCTTCTCATCCCTCTCCTTGATCATTGAACGAAGGTAGTCTTTGCGAGCCAATAAATCTTCATTGACCTCCTCAGCAGTCTCGAAATAATTATTATATTATTTAAGTATGATAATGCTGACAATACTTACTGCGATGTCGTCCTCAATAAAAACCCTGTCAAAGGCTCGGTTCGCCCCGAGTTTCTCGATCTTCTCCATACTGAGGCACGAGACGTCGACGGTGTCTCCTGTCATTAGTGAATCTAACTCTTATAAGATAGCGTTTAAACTCACATGATAATGTTAAGAAACTCTTACCCATTTTGTAGTGATCTTTAGTATCAAGTTTACTTAATGACAACGTTTGAAAATTTGTTAACTTGGGGCGAACAGTCTAGAATAAAAAAGACCCAAGTTGGCATCCGAGTCTGATAGACTGTATATGAGTCTAATTACAATAATAGAGATACTATTAATTATGGAGATTAAAATTAGACATTTATGCATAATAAATTCATGGGCGTGATAATTAATACTGAATAAGTGAAGGCAGGCTATACGGTCAGTTTGTCACTGATAACAGGACATGTCATTGATTTCGCCTAACAAGGGACAACGAAAACTGATCTTGATTCTTCGAATATGACGAATAATTGGCTTAGGATAAAAACATTGGCTTCTCAATAAATAGCTAAATCGTCTTATCCGATGTATGCTGTGACCCTTAAAAAACGCATATGTAAGGTGTGGCTCAGAGTAGTCTCTGTAATATAGCCTTTCGAAATCCCCGCTATTGCGTGTATGACATGGTGTAATAGTCGCGGGTCGGCCCCTCCCGCCAATTAGGACTTTGAACTCAAACGCCCTCATTGCGGCTACATGGTTGTGATCCGGTCCATGATGTAGATGTGTTATGCAGATACAGCTGCGAGCATTTTCTGTAACGTGCTGTTAATAAATTCAGTGAGTTTATTTCTACATGAATCGGAATACCTTGATTGCACTTGAAATTAGAGCGCGAGGCGGATAGAAATAAACGTCCTCGTTGTTATACTCGGCGGCTAATCCATCGCACTATATGCTCTGACTAAATGCATACTGAGATATAAAACGTGGGCATAGTGTGTTCCAGGGCCCTGCAAAGGCGTCCAGGGAGATTAAAAAACATTTTAATAGCAACATTGCGATAATCTACGAGATGGCTCATCAGCCATCTGCTGGTCAATGGGAACCCATTCCATCTATACAAATCGGAATGAATTATGAGCAGATAAGAAAGGTGTATCTGTACTATCATTGATGGGTAATTGGGAGCTTACCATTAGCTTGATATTCCGAGAATGGCAATAGTCAATTATTTTTCGAATGCCGCGAGAAAGCCGGATGTCCTTTGACCCGAGCCCTTGCCATGAGGAACATACGGCTTGGTTGTCAACGCGCATCAAAACGCGTGACGAATCAAGCCTAGAGCCATAACTTTCCAGCGCGACTATTACTGCGTACAACTCCTGAAAGTACAGGATCGATTATCAGTAGACGGGAGAAGTTATAAGTTATTAAAAGCGGCAGAAGAGATATATAAAAATAAAATCAGTTTATAAAAATATATATATGAATATTAAAATAAGAGCTAGTCTATAAAAATATGTATATATAAATATTAAGATTAAATTATATAAACATGATAAGTGTTTTTAAAAATGTAGTTAATACATTACGATATGTGGAAACCTTCAGGTGGATGCTATCGTCAGCCTGATGCTCAGGGAACCGGAATACTCGGCTATCGAACACGTTGTATTCTGGACTGGTGTCTAATCGAAGGGCGCACCCCATTTGGCTGGAAGAAGAGTCCGTATAGAGCTCAAAATCATGGGCCTCAATGACATTATGGCGAGCAATGAGCCAAGGTCTTGTCAGGCATAAATTGCTCAATGTCGTCCATATGTGTAGCTCTGCTACTAGCTCATCATAATCTATGTCGCACTTTGGTATATAGTCAAGGTTAAATTTGTATCCATAGCTAATCACGTGGGTCATTTCTCGGACGTATATGCCTAAGTTCATCATCACCACGAGCCAAGACACGGCCTTACCCTTTGAGAAGCGTTATGATAAGCGAGATTAATGATAACATACTCTGATTCTTTCTAAAGAGCTTCGGCATATAACTTCAGAAGTTTCGGAGATAAGCTCTGAGATTAGGACTTTGGTCTCCTCGTATTTGCGGATAGGGATAGAAATAGTCCCCTCTTGTGTGTTTAGAATAAAACCAAGAAACTCTATTTCTTGTGTAGGAATTGCTACACTCTTGGACAATGAAAGAAATCCACCTGATCCTACGATTAGGCTCATCATTGAATAATTCTCTAAATAAGTTTATTCTGAGGCAAATACAAAGAATCCTTTGGGTCTATGAGAATTGATAATTGGAATGATTAACGGATAATGAATTGATGTAAAATGTTCTGGTTACCTATTGATGTCATATGCCTTCCAACCCTCAACTTCTTGTCCGAAAGTGAAAGCCGGTCGTCGAGATACAAAAAACAGCGGTATCCGTATGAGCTGATTAATGACGTCACGAAGCGGTTGCAGGCGAGGAAGGAAGATGCGCTGTGTGTCAACCCGAAGGGGAGGCCCACACAGCGGATGATTAGCCTACCGAAATGGATATAGGATAATCCCTCGCTATGTGGGTCTAACTTTAGGTGCATGTACCCTAAAGGAATGAATTATGGCCGACAAAACAAGATATTAAACAGACCATTTTTATCGTCTAACTTAGACATTAGATCCCCTATCTTAATGCATCCCAGAACACTCCCTATGTCATCTAGAACGCAGGGTAGCTTGAAGGTTGGCACGTGATCGGACTGCCATTGCAGCTGTAAAAAAGGATTAGGTTGTTCGCATAAAAGCAGTTGGATAAATACTATTTAATTTAACTCTATCGATATATATTTTTTCTTGAAAATCGGCAACATCGATTAGAAAGTATTGATTAAAAAATATCTAAGCAAACATCTCACCACAATCTGGGTTTCTTTGGCTCTAAAGCCATTGATAATAAGCAGTGCACCTGACTTAATGATGAGTCATTACGATTGATGATCTCGACCGCGCCCTGAACGACCCATTTGGCTAATTCCTCATATATTATCTGGTGCTTTTTCATTAGATGAACCGAGTTTGGAAACTCTGCATAAGTCTCCTTCTGGCGGCGTAGGACGGGTCTATATCCTATAATAGTCTTGTTCACATAACACGGTCTCGTTTTGTCATTTAATGCATTTCGAACGGAATCACCAATATCTCGTTTATTAGCACCACGTCCTCTATAAGATAAGGTGTAGTCTGTGCACACAACTCCAGAAGTGTACAAATACATCCCAGGTCTATACGCTATCGAACGATCACGGGGAATATGACGCGAGTGTGACCAAAGGTCCACTCCATGATGTATATGATCATACACTTCTTCTCTGTCGGAGGGGTTACTATAAAAGAATTGAATCCTACTATCAATGAAAATTGACCAGCAAGTAATTAACGCGTCATATATATAACGGGTTAAGAATCGGAAGCGTACAAATAAATATCATGGTTAGAGTCCAAATCTACGCAAGCTCGTGAATTTCCAAAATGACTTGAAACTGATTACTTATAAGATTAAAAAATGCTTATTAAAAAGGCTATTGTTAGGCCTTTCTTGGTTTAAAATAAGATTAAAGCAAGAAATCAAGATAAATGAGTATTCATAAGATTAAACGTCTCACCCCGATAATGGACTAAACACTGAATACGAAAAAATATATAGAATGGATCCGTCTATTCGTAGAATGATTCTGGATATAGGAACCATCAATAGGGATGGTCCCAGAAAATAATGTTTCCAATTATGCTCTAGATTTAGGAAGTGTTTTCTCAAGACTAACCCTTAACTTCTGGTATACTTTTGTCTATATATGGAAAAACGGTTTAATAGCCATGAAGTTCACATTATCGAGAATTGTAATGCTCTATTCCTCCAAAGATGAGATTGACAAATAATCGAAGGGGTTATAGTTGCCTCGCTATTACAATGAGACGCTTAAACCTAACTAATATCTTGGTAATGTACAGGCATTTGAAGCGGTAAGGATGAGGGCTAATAAATGCTTGAAGAAGCGTTATACACTATTTAACAGCAATATGAGCCTATTATTACTAGTGAGTCTCGCACTAAGGCATGAGAATGCGATATGAATCTACCGGTTGTCTGAGTATTCAATGTAACAATGATAAAACTGAGTTGAAGGAAAGCATGCGAGTTAAAAGTGATTCTCTTTCAACCGGACTGTTATTAGAATAAAACATCGCGCGTTAAGAACTTGTCGATACTGGCGCTAAAAGGCACCTTTTGAGGTTAAGGAGGGTTAGCCAATTCGAAGAATAATCACACCAGCTGCCACTATAAAAGTCCTCGGGGCAACGGAAGATAAGGTCAAGTAGATGGCAGCTAGCTCTATCGGGATTTTCTAGGCACCAAATCCCTTCCAATAGCATATACCGACTTGCCTCCATCCATAATGTCTGATTTGATACCTTATGATTGAGGGCAAGTTGATAAGGGATATAGTTATTATCAGGGAATCTCAGTTTCAGGCGAACTCGGTTTACCCACTGTAAAAGTGGGATAAATATCCCCAAATAATTTACGGCACGCACGTGCCTCCTTCTGCCAACCGGAAATTTAGCCTGCAGATCTTCTAATGCATCGCATTCCTCCTCGATAGTATACATTCTAGATCATAGTTATTATGTTGTGATTAAGTGTTACATATAACAGTTACGATGGGGTCTGATTTAATCGAAAAAGGGAGAAGCATGCTTAAAAGAGCTCGAAGTATGTCAAGCTATTATAAGAAATTGCAAAAGATTACTCTCGAAATGCAAACTTTCGCGGTTAAATCAGAGACGATTTTGAAAGATTGGAAAACATCGGAAATATATGCATATTTATTGGATTGGGAAAGTAAACCCAGACCTTTTCCACTAACGAATGAGGCTATTGTTGCCAGACTGGGAGCAATGAGGATGATTTTTGAAAATGAAGGTCTAAATCATTTTGAAATAAACGCGCCGGAAATAGCATGCGTCAAAAATCGATGGATAAAAGATCGAATTGCGACCCTCAACTTGCGGCCTAGAATGCAAGCGGACCCGGTTCCTATCTTATGGGCGAAACGGATGGCAATAAGGTTATACTCGGATATTTTTAGGTCAAGAAAGAATGACCTCTTGACGGTATTGCGTCTTTGGGCATTGCTGTTATCCTACACCACCGCGTCCAGACTGGGTGATCTGGTGGACTTGCGGAAAGAAGACGCCAAAGAAACGATAGTAAACGGCCAGATTATAATTACTTGGACTATGAAATCGTGCAAGTCGGACCGCCTGGGCCAACAAACTAAGTTTCTTAGATTAGTACAATCAAAAGTGGAACCCATTCTTTGTCCGATACGAATTACGAAATTATTATGGGCCAAGATGGACTCTTTGGGTATTGCAAGTAACGCAAAAATGGGAACGAAGTCAGGGTCCGTGGGTACTTATGGCACACGGGATATTGTTCGCGGTTGGAAATCTATGTCGAAGACCTTATGTTTCCCTCCTAATTATAAGCTATCAGGTCATAGCGGTAGACGCTATAATATCAATCTCGGTCTATCTTCTGGTATTAGTGAGCCACTTCTCGTTAGACTAGGTTCATGGCAAAGTAATAAAATGCTCCAGACCTATGCGTCGAGGCAATCAGCCCATCTCATCAGTACTCCATTATTAATAAGCATCTTAAAGTGCTTCATTTATCTGTAAAAGGAACAAATAAAGCGTTTCAAAATGGATATCACAAAGGGATCTTTATGAGTGATATGCATGCAGATAATGGCGGCGAACTCGAATTGAGTGGATAACTTTCTCTTAGAGGACCGTGCGAATTAACTCTCTGAAAACAAATCGGGATAATTCTGACTTAAATTCGAAAACTAAAATCGCAGTCTGTCTAGAGAAAAATTGATGCGTCTGAGTGCTTTATTTCTTAAAAACAATCTGAAGAGTCGTTGCTAAGACAAAACCGAATGGATACGGGGATAATGATTATCTGGAGGTCTTTTATTCTGAATGCCTAATAGCGCCCAACATTTAATGTAGATTATTGTACAATAATTACGATAGCTTATAAAGTCTGGTAAACGCTACCTTGTCTGTTGTGGTTCATGAATATACCCTGATTTTTAATACGAAAGTCCAAGCATGAATAAGGTCGGTTTGAATATCCATAATTAATTATAACATCGTTGACCGCGCTGGAAATATATGAAGTTGGAAACGCTAATCTTGTTCAGGGGCGCAGGAAGACCAGTTATGAGACAATAATGGCAACTGTCAATAATTTACGGTTTATTTGCGGAATATAAGTATGCTATGGTCATATATGCTCCTCTCACGTCTTCGTTGGGTAAATCAACCGGGGACGATGCACACACCGGGAAATCGTAAGGTGAATCCTAACGCGTTATAGTATCAGCAATCCGCTTCTCAGGTAGCTGAATAAGGAACACTATGCAGCTGGGTGAGAGGAGTATAATGGACCAGACAATCTATATCCAATAATTAAACGCGCCAATTATTCACTCGTTTATCCTTTATTAGAACATGAAATGGTCTCTAAGTATATAAACAAATCCTGTACTAAGCACTTCCTATGATGAGGGCGCTTTTATGGTAATCAGGAAGGTTAATTATGGCAAACTGAATGGATGAGACTGATTTTTTCGCATGGCGTGAAAAGGCTAGGATGGAAAATCTGATATATCAAGCCTCATTCATTTTATAAGCCGTTTTAATAGAAACTGAATGCAGCATTACCGGTTAGACATTTCCTTCAATCGATAATGAAACGCTTTTTACCCTGTCCTTTGATAAAACGGGCGTATGATCACTGTCAACGGCTGAAATATTATAATTTACTGTAAACGGAAAATACCGGTTTTCAAGGTTGATAGAAGCTCAGGGGATAAATCAGGATTATGTCCATCAATTTTGCAATCTTTAACCCGGGAAAGAGATCCGAATCCTAACCAATATTTTATGCTGAGGCTAAATAGTTGAATATAAGAAAAGGCGAAATGACGCCGGACAACGATTAGAATAATAGCGCAGCACAAAGTTGGTAAAAATATGTTCAGAACCGATGAATTAATTTATGGATCTATCCCAGGACCTGAATTACTATAATAAGCTTCTCTTCTGGAGCACAGCCGACCATATAAGCTCAATTTCGGAATTGATGCTTTTCTATTCTCATGTCTAAAACCGTTTTTTCTCTTTTCACATCTCATTCTCATGTATGAGTTTTCGAAAGAATAAGACATATGACGCATCTCAGGAGCTAGGCTACGCTTCAACGAACATTGTGTCGGTCGATGTCTCGAAAAATCTGACGGATCCCTAATAGATGTTGCCAAGGGTCCGATCTTATTATGGGGATGACGAGCGACTCACCTACCACTTCGAGGTTGGGGCCATGATAGAGAGTCTGCTAAGTTTTTCGATTCTGGGTTATTCATTGAATTATAACCAAATTAAGCAAGGCTTAGGTTTTCAAATTTACATATGAAAATATGAGAAAAGGTAACCAGATATCTCAATGCCTAGTCATATATCGATAGAGTAAATTATCCGCTTAGCACCCTTAGCTACGTGTAGCGATCTATGAGTTAAAATCGGAGTTGTACTTCTCACTACATAACTTATGGAAAAAGAGCTAAAATTTAAAACACACAATACAAACCTAGTAAAAATAACGGAAGCTATGCATATGGTCAAAGCTCAGTCAGAACAAGTATAGGGGTACTAACCAACTCCTTTTTGCCGGGATGAGTTAATCTAGCATAGGTATCTAATTACTAACACCGCTTCTAGGTAACATTTTCAAATCGTCCACTGTGCCCGGATATGGGATATCTGTTATTAGGCTAGCTACTCTGGATTTTTTCCCGGAAAATATTATTTGAATTCTCTATAAAACTATTCCATTCAATCGGTAATATTCTCAGGTTTAGTTTCGAAATAAGA
>SCLF01149976.1:0-10379 GCA_004367975.1 Mesochordaeus erythrocephalus
ATAATCGCAGTATGTTTGCGATACTTTTGTTGGATGCCCAGGGGCCTTATTAATCTAGCACGATTTAGTTCGGTGAGCTGTCATGCTCCGATGAGCTAAAATTAACGTTTTGAAAAAGGTGTGTTTGACATGTCTGTCTTTAGAGGGGGTTAAAAGTTTGACGCTAAAAGTCAATGTTGTCGATTTTGACAATCGATTTCCGCAGCTTTAAAACAGATAACCTGAGTATATTTTAGATGTTTTTTTTTCACGATTTAGTTCGGTCACCCCCATGACCCACACGCCTATCCGAAATTGACCCCTCCCCCTCATAGGAAGCATCTAAACTTTTAACGAGACCTAGCCAGTCTGATAGAGTTTGTTCTTGTGGTTCATGTCCAAATTAATTCGGAACCGCAAGAACAAACTCTATCAGACTGGCTAGATCTCGTTAAAAGTTTAGATGCTTCCTACGAGAGAGGGGGGAACTTCGGATAGGCGTGATCCAGGAGTTAAAATTAATGGTTTTTTCAGTTTGTCCTTAGGGGGCATTCATATATGAATGCGTACTTGTATTCACTACACGTCAATGCTATGAAATGGCCAGGTGTGACCTGTATTCTTATTGGGAATATTCATTACAAGGGTCCGTTACCCTTAACTTTATTTACCAACACATGGTCAATGGATACATGATACATTTTTACGATTCTGATTTATGATTTACAATTGATGAAACATTAAAAGCATAATTACCCTTTTTCAACTCTATAGAACTACAAAATGGAGAAACGTGGGAAATTTGTCAACGCTATTGTTTGACGTCTTAGTAAGCAAAATATAAATCTGATACGTTTCTCAATTTTGGTCAGAGGTGTAGCACTGTAAACAGGACTATTAAAAATGGACCTAGAAGCATATATTGTAGTTTTACTAAGTGTCATAAATTATAATGTGATTTACAAATTTTCGTATTACTTCTTATGTTCGCATCCTAAACATAGAAGTTAATTTCACCATGGTTGGTGACTTTAAGGATCGAATGCATAAAATTAAGTGTGGAGTACAGCAAGAAGGACCCCGTGTACGGGATAGGAATCCGTGGGTGGCCAGAATTAACCAGGACAAGCGTTGTAAAATAAATCGGTGTACATAACTAAGGTGAGTATGTTTGTCTACACGGTTGTGTCGTGTAGGTGACGCTTCTGACCCAATCGATTAGACGAAAAGTTCTTATCAGGTCTTTAGAAATGCAAGAAAGTTATTTTTGCCGATTGTCCCAAATATTGGTAGATATAGATAACTAGGCGCTACCGGTATCCACCATTATGGCATTTAGGAAGTATCGAAAATTGGATTAACCACTATAATACATTATTGTAGAACATATTGTACGTTGCTGAGTTTAATCACTGCATCTACTCTTTCAATTGTCCGCTTGTTTGTTCCAGCAGGCAGTTATCACTAATATATGATTTGGACATACAAATTGATCCAGTGGTTAGATATCATGCTGGGTGCGAGTAATTCCCTTGAGGCCAACAGGTAGGGCGACGGTAAATGGCAGAGGGGATATGTGGGGAGGCCATATGATGAATGATCGTGTTTGCCATTGTTTCTTGTTGCGGCGTATATACCTGATTCGTCATCAATCAGCAGTGCCGTGGTGGATTGTATATTTTAGAAACTTTCACGGTGTATTCGTAACGGCTTTTCAATCAAGTGTTATAGGTGACTGAGCCTTTGTTTCTAGTTCCCACTTATAGTTCTTAACCACACCTAAGCTTTTCGTCTTCATTATTTTAATAAACTGAAACCCGCTATTGGAAACGAATAGTAGTATATTAATTTACAGCTCATTACATTATTTTACAATAAATTTTTCTTCTATATTACTATATTGATAGAACGTAAAATATTGATACAAGTTTGTTGAACAAATAACGGGATAGTTCATTCATGTTAGACTTGACGTAGAACGTGGTTTGGCGTAGCGAAAAATCCATTCGCTTTTTAACTAAATTTGGTTATTTTGTTAGATCAACAAATATGTCGTTAGTGCTGTTCCTAAAATTCTTAAAATTACTATAATATTATATGACTAATAGCCATCTATAGGTATTATTTGTGCTGTAACATAAGTGATAATCTACAATATATAGTTTGTAAGGGACTTTTAATAGATTTCAAGCTGATAGTTATCTAATACTTTAGGTGGCTCTGTTTGATTCTGGAAACGTTACCAGACTTTCTTACACGCCATAGCTGCTCATTTATGTAATTCAAGGGCATATGACTAAGGGCTTTGATAAAATGCTGAATATTGGGCACTTCTAAAACGACCTGGATATACAACTATGGGTTCTTCTAAATAAGATTGTTAGGCTTGGCTGTAAACAATATCTCTGGGTTGCTCACCGTATCTCTTTACAATGTACGGTCACAGTCGAATAAACTAACTACTAAGTTGCCATATATTTACTGATATAAAGATGTAGTATAACAAGTGAAAATCTTTCGTAATATTTCTAAATCACGGGTGCATAGACCGCCAACTAGCTGACTGTTTCAAATCATTTCCAATAGTTTCCTGTGATTGATAAAGTACAATGGCAAAGAAACCTGGCGGAAAGACCATTAATTGTTGGTTATAACTAATGACCGGCGCCAAGACTCGGTATGTATGTAAACCTTGCCGCGATTTACCTCACTACAAGAACATTAATATAATAGTATTACCTTTACAGAGCTACTGGTTTCAAGTCACACATTTACCACTTTCGAGAAACAGGCGTCGAAATGGCATGACAAAGTATATCTCTGGGGACAATAATGATGCTCTGTACCAAACCCATATTAATATTCTAAAGACGTCTACGAGTTTGTATCCATGTTATTCAGGATTGTAAGAATGCACGCCACTTCAAGTCTAAGCCAAAATTTTCATTATTGCCTATAATTACATTACAATAGCCCAGCTAAAGACCTTATAATGTTACTATTATAGAGGTATGTACTACTTTTCTAGCCAATAAAGAGAATTCTTATAGAATAATCCTATTTAAAAAAGCGGTTATAATATATCTCTATTTACAACACTGGTTAGGGTACAATATACAATTGCGGAGGTGCACTGGTTGGACCACGGCTTGTCATCACGGCCGCACATTGCAATGAAAATACAGGCTATCATGACCGTGAGTTTGATTTATATTCATACGCGGACTATTGTATATCTCCCAGGCAACTAATGCACGATTTTGACCAGCGATACTACTTTGTTAACTAAACCCCTCCCCTATCCCAATCTAAATTGTTCGTTGTTTAACCGGAAGTACTGCTGGAAGTGTCAGTTAAAATCAGAAATGTTGTCCCTAATAGAAAACGATCTTCTAAAATTCGGCTTTTCCCAATTTAAGGGAAACGAAACACCAGCCGAGAATTGATTTGCGAATCATGATTAATACTACGACAATCATTCACATTATAAGCTATTTTCTTTTACTCCATGTCTGATTATGTTTCCATCAGATAAATGTTATCCATAATAATATAAATGTTATAATCTATTGGATTCATTTTAAGCCATCAATCAGTGCAATCGGGTGCATGATTTTCAAATGATTAATCTGATTATAACGAGCTTGTTTTATCGCGCGTTAAATTCAATGTGAAATTTATATATTCGACATTAGTAAACTTGAACATAAGATCAAAGATGCGGCATAATTGAAATGCATTATTTCTAGTATTTACCGCATTTGCTGCAATTTATTAATATTCCGAAATCGTATTTTTAACGGTATTTTTCTGCTGTTTCGCAATTACACAATGCAGAGTGGGGTCAAGGTGATGGAAAGTATTTCATTGTCGCTATATTTATCATATTATTATAGCGTTAACATATAGTTACTTCATTATATCTTAAATTCATAGTTAAAGACCGGGAGGTAAGTCGCTTATGACCATCTTAGTTGACCCACTCGTAAGTTGGCAACATCCAATGATATACTTTGTATCACCGTGACGTATATATATTTCTCTCTTTCGTTTCAAAGCTGAATAGGTATTTAGGGCAAGATCTCAGCTGAGTAAGTAACAAATGTCCTAAAATCGGACTTCTTGCTTACGATTCAATGGCCAATTGGTTAAAGCAGTTGATTGTCAATCGCATATGATGATTAGGATTTAGCCTATGACGACGTGTTCAGGTTTCTCCCGATTTATCAACGGAATTTGACACACTACTTGTAACTTTTACCTATTTCTCTTATAGATGGATGCTCATTTTAGTACGTTTGTACAAAAGCCGTAAAAATTCATTCACGTAGAAATGTTCACAAGGTCCCATTATTAAATTATCAAGAATGTATAGTGGGTTGTATATCTCTCAAGCACACATTTATTTAAGTATGTGTCAGGCACACATTTGGATACTTATGACCAGTTATATTAGCCCAATTAATTCCGTTTCCAGAATACAAGTATATTATATATTCGTTCAAATCATACATTTTGCATTTGATTCTATTCCAAATCAAGCTGCTTGTACCATTCAGAATGATTGCATAGTAGGGTAGCTCGCATTTACAGTACTTTGTAGTCAATACTAATGAATTTGGACCAGTTTTGATGAATACTACACCATTTTATATACTATTGGTATACACTTTTCCCCTCGCTATTTCGGTAGAACACTAGGTGGAGGTAGCCCCGGATTCGACCTCCGATTGAGGTTAATGTTTTCCAAGTGTTATAGAGTCTTTCCAACATCAGCCGGTCCGTTATCAATGAAGTTTTCGCGTTTAACATTTAACAACATTTTTAACAACATTTAACAACATTTTTTTTTTCAATTCATGGGGAATCGATAAAATCAAGGTTTCTTCTGAATAGATAAGGTCTATATTTCGGCTTGCACTTAATTATTGGTCGATCGATATCGTGACCAATGTTCGACGGACAATTTCGAATGTTCAATTTTTAGGTTCATTTACGGTCAAAATTTTTGGTCGCTAGGTACCCTAAAATATGGACAGTAAAATTTTAGGCAGGAACGCTGCTTAACTAGAGGTGTTCTCGGGCAACAATTTGTTGTGCTTCGCGATTCAAAATAGTATTGCTTTCTTCAAAAGGGAGTTCAACAAATATATGTTTATTAGCTGTACACTGTACAGCTGTAGACTGTACAGTGTATAGTCTACATTGTCATTTATTTTAATTGTGTTTTTAATTGTTGTTTCTTCAGATTTATCTGGGAATGTCACTAAAACAAATATTTTATCGTTAATCTGATCATTTAATGTTTCGGGTTCCATTTTATCCAGTGTTGTCGATGGTAACCGTGACATACAATCTGAATTAGCCATTTCCATACTTGTACATGGGTAGTACACTAGTTCGATATCAAATCCTTGAAGATAAACAAAAGCGTTGACCAGTCGAGTATTGAGTTTGATACACATGTGTTCTTCTAATATGGTCAATAGACTTTTGTGATCTACTAATAGCGTAGACCAAGCTAGATTCTGTTCCATAAAAATTGTTCTAACGCATATTTTTCGCACTGGGAGAAAATAAAGTTTAAGATTTGGGTGTGCCGTTAAAAGTCGTAGCGTATTACAAGAATATAATGCAAATAAATTATAAAATCTAAGTGGTCAACAATTTCTGATAGCACTCTACTCCATGCAGTGTTTATTATTATATGAAAAGGAAACTTTATGGTGATAATTTTCGTCTACCTGTAAATTCCAATAAGCTTTGTTTAAATGTTGTTGTAATAGAGCGGACATAGTAGGTAATTACTACCGACCCGTAACTAGTTTTGTATAAAATTGGAGAGCGTCTAACGATGCTCTTATTGTTCCATCTGGGTTTTAAACGATTATCACAGGAATGTTGTAACCTGATTGCGAACTTCAGTAATATCTAATTCTTGAAATTTTGAATTTCTTTATTAACCGTTTTTTCAAAACAGAGGGTATTCTTCTCGGTGGGAAACGCGCTTTATTATGTATTATAGGAAAAGTATAACTATAAAACGGCAGTTTACCTATATCATTAGTCGTGTGAGTAAAACTTTAATTTGTTTCGTTAACTAATTGCTCGATTTGATTTCTCTGAACTTCTGTCAATTTTTCTGTTATATCCAACTTGTATTTGTCCAGATTTTTCAAACTTAATTTTGCGGCCTTATCAGAATTTGTTAGCTACAATTTCTTCGGTTTCACCATTAACTAATTTAATTGCATTCAAGGAATTTTCCTGTTTTATTTCATCGTGAATTGGTTCCGGAGCGGAGATTTTTTTTTAATTTTCTGGGAAATCCATGCTGGTTACCATTTGTTGTTTCGATGGTATGACGGATCTTATAAGTTTAGTTTTAATGTCGAGGAAACCGTATGTCTAAGTCTTTAATTATGTCCACATCTAAGACGCAATAGGAAGATAAATTAGGTACTATTATTAAAGTTTTTCGCCAATCTGTATGTCCAACATTACTGATTTAGCGCATGATATAATTTCTCCATTTGCGCAAATAAGTTTTACTGGATCTACGGGATGGTTTTATTTTGTTAAACAGTGAAGTTTTTCGCGTATACAATTAATAACTACTTTTTAAATGATAAGGTTTGTTATTGAGATGTGGTGAATTAGATACAGGAATTTTGTTGGACATTTTTGTTTCGGCATTGGCGTAGTGGATGCACATTCCGTTAAGTAAATATCTCAATTCGTTATATGTTGAGGATTTACGTGGTTCTATTGTCCTGAATTTATTTTGTTTGTACGTATTCTTTCCGGAACGACCATTGTATTCTATTTTATTGTTAATTACCGATGGTTTGTTGACATGACTGTTTATTGTGCTGGTCTTTCATCAGCGAAATTAAGCGAGAAAATGCAGTGTGCTTCGGTTGCATTGCAGTTAATTGTTCGCAACAGTCTGGACTCGTTGTAAGAGCATTTAATTGAGGATGTTTTCCCAGAGAATTAATAATTGACGTCGTAATCATTTCTCCATCCACATCATTCAGGGGTCTATTAATATTCCACCATGTTACAAACACTTGAGTCCAACTTGAATGTGTTAACCGAGCTTTATGTTATTTATTTTGAAATTTGCAAAATATGACCTATAATATTTACAATTGATAGCCTAACGAGACATAGTGAGTATTATAGAATCGGTTATTCGAATCTGTTCTCGGAATATCCTAAATTATGCGAAGTTGGGGCGTGGCAGCGCATCGAACTAAATTGTACTGGATTAAGGAGACCCCAGGACATCCAATCGAAAACATACTACGATTATTTGTTTTAAAGCTATGGACCCCCAAAATCACATTGTTCAAAATGGACAAAATTGACTTTGAGCGTCGTAAATTTTGTTTTTTACGCACTTGTTTCGGGTCGAATTTTTAGTGAACATACTTTGGGATTTCGGAATGTTTTGTAAATCATAACAAAATAGAAAGTGGAAAATTCGGGATTTTTGTTACTCGTTGAAAATTGATACTTTAGAAATGACATTCTTAGGCTATAACTAGGCAGTGTGTTCGAACTCGGGGACGGTTCGTTGGAAGACTTGACGCTGGAGTCATGGCGCGTCGAATAAGCCCACTTTCGAGCCAATCGGACATACTTTCCGAAATCACATCTGTGACTTCTAGTGGCTATAACTACATAACTGGTTAGGAATTCGGTGTCAATCCTATGAGAGAAATGAAGCTGAAATGGGTTCGCGTCGAATGAGACCAATTTCGGGAGAAATCGGACATTTTTAAAAATGTGAAATTATAAAATTGCCATAAAATTTCACAAAATTTTAAAATGTCTCATTCGACGCGCCCGGATCATTTCTTCTAAAAGGACTTTTGACAGTAGTGTCCCAGAGGTTATCAGTTTTATTTTAAGTGCGAGTATCCATTGGAATTCACAATAATCTGCCCGTCGAGTCGTTCATTAAGCATCCAGAATACAAAAATAACAATTTCCGGTACGACATCGCCATTATAGTCCTACGTGATATAATAGGTCAGTGTTATAATGTACAATATATCCCAAATCCGCACGCTTGTTACTGTTTGTCGGTGAAAAAGACATATTTGCTTAAAAAACGTTAATTTTAACTCCTGGTGGCATGACAGCTGACCGAACTAAATTGTGGTAGATCAATTAGACCCTGGCCATCCAATAAAAGCATCTAAAATATACTCAGATTATTTGTTTTAAACGAAAAATAGTAACTCAATATCCTTTTAATAGATGCGCAATCGAAAGCTTTATAGAGCCCTTTCAAAGCATTGACCAGAAGTTTGTTTTACCATTTCGAATAAATGTGAAAGAAATAATTCATATTTAAAAAAAGCATTTTTGACAATATCCTTACAGAGCTCAAAATTTATTAACCAGTAGTTATCACACTTGCCTCATTTGGCGACCGCATACGTGTTACTTTTTTGGCATGATGCTTGTAGGCATATACATTTATGTGAAGGAGATCAACGTAGGCGTCAGGCATACGCCAGGGTGTTAAATAATTCAGCAAATTAGACGTTTAAAATACTTAGTTGGTTTACAATTAATATTATACTACAACCAAAACAGTTACTTTCAAAACAGAAATACCAATATATTGCTGTGGACCGAACATTTAATCATGCAAATTTTGAAAGCGATATGTATCGTTTTCGAGATAACTGCAAAAGTAGTTACACTAGCCACTCCCCAATAATGAAAGTCACATGGAACAGAGGCGGACCAACGAGAGACTTACTCGAACGTGCGACTCGTTCAGCTCAATCACTATCGGGGAATAACTAAGGCGAAATTCGTTCGCGGTTATCTCGAAAACCATACCTGATATCGCTTTCAAAATTTGCATAATTAAAGATTCGGTCCCTAGCAATCTAATGATATTTCTCTTTTGAAAATATCTGTCTATAGTATAGGCTATAGTATCATATTAATTGCAAACAAACTAAGTATTTTCAACGTGATGTTGTATCCATAATGAATCATTTAATGGAGCAGAATGCATGGTAGTAATCTAATTGCCTGTAATATAAATATAAATTATAATATATAAATTATTAATATTTTAATATAATAATAATTAATATTAAAATTTAACAATATTATAACCTAATATTATGGATTATCTAACACCCTGGTGTACGCCTGACGCCTACGTTTATCTTATACAGATAAATGTTTATGCCTACAAGCATATTTCTCTTCCTCTTCGAAAAAAAAATTAAAAGTCTTCTACATTTCACTATGTCAACGTTAGCTAAAGGTGAATTCTATTTACTTTGGCTATTTATCTAGCTAACTTAGTGATTTCTTTAAGCTCAAATTGTGTCTGTAAATCAACCGTGCATCTGTGGATCATATAAAAAGAAAAACCAAAACATTATCTCTCTTAGAATATATTTTACGAAGTAGAGTCATCAGAGCGAGAAATTACACCACGATCATAGAGAAAAAACGGGAGAATTACATTGTTCACGAATGGGATATAACGCTAAATAAATTACTAAAAAAATACTAATAGATGGAAATAGAGAGAATATTCAGTTGCAGGTGATGACACTACTAAAAGTTGCTAAAAGTTATTTTTTTTTATTAAAAAAGAAAAATTTAGTTTCTTTTTTCATGAATTCCGTACACTACCAAAATTCCAAGGTACAGTTTTTTTTTAATTAAGAAAATCCAGTTACGACTGAGGCAATGGTATTGACTTGACAACGCTCAGTTTGACGCTACTGTACTGTAAAAAAATTTTTACTCAAAAAACCAAAAGTGGTATCTACTGGTTAAATAACACTATAATACCGGTTTATGGTTAAAGATTCCGTCAAATTTAGTACTGAATTTTTTTTAATAATATTTCGACATCAAACAACCATATTCTATTGGCTCTTATTTGAGTTACGGATTGTACTGTTGTGCTTTAAAACACTGTTAAAGACGACCCCAAGATCATACCTGTATGCCTGCCGGATATCACTTCACACCCGGATTATCAAGACGATTATATGTGTGCCCATTCCAAACTGTATACGTGGGGAATGACGTCAAATTTTGTAATGGGCTCTGATCAGGTCACAGTATTGCCTATGCCGGCTAGCAGTAAAGAAATTTGTTCGGCTATATATGGGAACGGTTTTTGTTAAAACAATTTGTTGGTATTGTAAGTCCCAGGGAAGTACAGCGGTTATGGTTAAATTGTCCGATTTTAAAAGGCCACTCACGAGCCTTTTAAGTTCACGCTCGTTGGGGTCGTAGTCGAACGAGCCCGAGATTTTTTAGCAGGCTGTGGAGCCCGATACAGACAAGATAGGAAAATAATTTTTACATATTCGTGCATAGTTTTTTATTGTGCATCTTTT
>SCLF01150087.1:0-10379 GCA_004367975.1 Mesochordaeus erythrocephalus
AACACCGACCCCGAATTCGTAACACTTGACTGGACCGAAAGATACACATTTTCAAAAAGTGACAAAATCACGAATTTTTCTCTTTTCGATTTTATTATGATTTAGAAAACATGCCACGGTCGCAGAGTAGGTTCAGTAAAAAAGCGACTCGAAACCTATATTCGGAACCGCAATGAAAAACTCTATCAGACCCACTAAATCACGTCTACCGACAGTTTGCTCTCTAGATATTATCTCCGATCGACTAGAAACAACTGCGTTAAAACTATATTTCAGGATGGTCAAAGTCAACTATATTCGACTCATTTTGTCTTTAGGGGGGCTTAACTGTCTGAATGTGGACATACTTTAATGAGAGGAAAAAACCGCAAGAACAAACTCTATCAGACTGGCTAGGTCTCGTTAAAAGTTTAGATGTTATTCGGAGGGGGGGCTCGACCAGATAGCCGTGTGTAACATAAAAAACGTTGTCCTCCGGAATTGGTATTTTCCTAATTTCCAAAACCAAACCTAAGGTTCAAGACCAGCTGTTTATAGCTTGATTTATCAATAGAGAAAATATAATTTACTTCACTGTTCTAATGTACATAAATAAAACCAAAAAATTCGTTTCTATCGTTATCAAAATTTTAGAAATGAGAAGAGGAATAACATCTTCGAACATTATTTATACGTATGAATAAACGTTTTTAGCGGCTTTTAATCAAGGTTAATCCTTTAACCAGTGGAGACCCCGAGCGAAATATCCTGTGGATACCGTTTAGGGACATATGTCCCTGCGATCTTCTTTTCCATTTCAATTCAAAAACGGAGCAATATTTTCAGTTGAAAATTTGAACTAGGGAAGCTGTGCTATCGGGATATTTAACAGTGTAAAGATTATATTAATATTGCTTGCCAATAAAGTATACAAAATCGGAATGTAAGGGGTTATCACGTGCAATTTCATTCAAATAATATTTTCTCGGTCAAATATATGCCTAGAAGTCCAGAAATTCCAGGGTACCTAGCTTAATGACAGATATGTATTATTGGTAATTTTTTTGTAATTAATTGTTATCTATTTGTTAACAAACACGCCCAATAATATAAGGGTTAGAACGCTAAATTTCATTCAAATAATATTTTCTCGATCAAATAATATGCTTAAATATCCAAAAAATTCAGCTTAATAATAGATATTTATTATTATAAATTATTGGAAATTATTTGTGAATAATTTCACATTTTTTAACGTATCTGATTTCCCCCAAAATTGGTCTCATTCAACGTGTACGGATCTCCGGTACATTTCTTCTCAAGCGGTCGACCCCGAATTCCTAACCCGTTATGTAGTTATGGCCACTAGAAGTCAAAAATGTGATTTCGGGCACTATGTCCAATTGGCTCGAAAGTGGCCTTATTCGACGAGCCATGACTCCAGCTTCAATTCTTCTCAGAGGACTGACCCCGAATTCTTAACACGTTACCTAGTTATAGCTCAAAAATGGAATTTCTAACCTTTCGATTTGTTATGATTTAGAAAACATGCCAAGGTCCCAATGTATTTTCATTGAAAATTGACTCGAAACAGCTGCATAAAAACTAATGTTTGGGACGGTCAAAGTCAAATTTGTCTATTTTGGCAATGTGACTTTGGAGGTTCATAAGTTTAAAACCTAGTGCAATTTAGTACGCTGAGCTCCCATACACCCATGAGTTACAATTGACGTTTTTTCAAAAAAGGTCTTTTTCAGGTTTTGACTTTAGGGGTTTAACTGTACGACGCACATAATTTCGGATAGTCTGGGAACAGATTCTGAACCGCAAGGAAAAACTCTATCAGACCCACTAAATCTCGTTAACCGATAAGTTACTCCCTGGCATAGAGGGGAGCAGTTCATGCAAACGTAATATATCCAGAGATCAGCATAGCTGTGTGCATTGTAAAAAATGTCCTCGCTCTCTTCCTAGCACGATCTCTCTCTAATTTAGACACAGCTACACCGTAAATTCAATAAAAAATAATAAACATCAATATAAGAACGAATTTTTTTTCTGTGCCAACACGGATACACAAGAACATTAATAAAATTAATCAGAGTTATTGGGGTTAAAAGACTTGGAGTTATAGTCCAAAGGCAAGATAATGACAAAATTTGGATTGAAATAGAGGTAAATTTTGCAAGTCGGTTCAATTTTCACAATTAGCTCGAAAACGCCTTTGGCCTACCAAATTAGTTACACTTACCGTTTTTCATCGGAACTATTTTGGCATGTTTTCTAAATCATAACAGGACCGAAAATTGAAAAATTCGTGATTTTGTCACATATTGAAAATTTGTACTTTATAAATCCCATGTCTGGGCTAGAAGAGAGATTAGTCATTAGAGTAAATTCAGATCGTGATGATTTCAATAAAAGGCAATAATCAATCAGAAGACAGTAACTCGAAACCCTGAACGGGAGCGCGGATTATTTTCTTTTTTTTATTTATGTTTTAAAAACGGAGATTTGACCCGGAAATAAGGACATAGACACACAGAGAAAGCAGTGGAAGGTGAAATAGAATTGTACACGAGTTTTTGTGGAAAACAATTCTGAAAATAGAGAAGACTAAAAAGTGCGAAGAAAAAATTTAAAAGGTTTGAAGCAAAACCGCGATACGTATATAGGGGAGCATAAAGGAATTATGCCAGAGTTACAGAGAGCGGTCAGAGAGCGCTCCATTAAAAACTTCCTGGGGAAAGTAGTTTATCGGTAAGAACCGTAAAAGCCTAAAGTCGTAGGCGTTAAAGAGCCGGAGACTGAATTGCTATGTTAATAGCAAGGTTAGCATGGAAAAGCTGACATAGGCAATCAATTATGTGAAAAACCCAAGTTAACATATCTGTTCACGAGATATTACTATGTATTAGTAAGAATCAGCATGGGAACTCTGAAGTAGGTGATATACCTGCAGTAAATCTTGAAAGACAAGAAAACTAGTAAAAGAGCTATGGTGATAGCCACAATCAGCATGGGAAGGCTGACACAGGTACAGCAACCATGAGGTTTAACAATGCTGTGAGTTGTGCTTGAGGTTTATATGAAAATAATTTAGAACTTATATAAACACTCAAGCAAATAAGGGCTAGGAAAAGAATACAATTTCCTTAGCCCTTGGCCATAGTCCACAGCAATAGCTGAGGGCAGCGACGAAGTCTCGTCATGTCAAAAAAGTCTTGTTATGTTATCATGACACAGCAAGGGCTGAGGGCGCTCAGCCCGGGGCCATAGTCCTGAGCAGTGGCTGAGGGCCTCAACAAAGTCTAGTCATGGTTTCATGACTCAGCAAAGGCTGAGGGCCGTCAGCCCTGGGCCATAGTCCTCAAAAATGGGGGAGGACTTCGACAAAGTCTCGTCATGGTTTCATGACTCGGCAAGGGCTGAGGGCTCTCAGCCTATAGCCATAGTCCTCAGCGATGGCTGAGGGCTTAGACAAAATCTCGTCATGATATCATGACTCAGCAAAGGCTGAGGGCCGTCAGTACTGGACGATAGTCCTCAGCAATGGCTGAGGACCTCGACAAAGTCTCGTCATGTTTCATGACTCAGCAAGGGCTGAGGGCTCTCAGCCCGTGGCCATAGTCCTCAGCAGTTGCTGAGGGCCTCAACAAAGTCTCGTCATGATGTCATAACTCAGCAAGGGTTGAGGGCTGTCAGCCCTGGGCCATAGTCCTCAGCAATGGCTGAGGGCCACAACAAAGTCTCGTCATGATGTCATGACTCAGCAAAGGCTGAGGACTATTGGCTCTGGGCCATGGTACTCAGCAATGGCTGAGGAGCTCGACAAAGTCTCGTCATGTTTCATGACTCAGCAAGGGCTGAGGGCTCTCAGCCCGTGGCCATACTCCTCAGCAGTTGATGAGGGCCTCAACAAAGTCTCGTCATGATATCATGGCTTAGCAAGGGCTGAGGGCTGTCAGCCTTGGGCCATAGTCCGCAGCAATGACTGAGGGCCTCAACAAAGTCTCGTCATGATAGCATGACTCGAGGGCTGCCGGCCCTAGCGATAGTCCTCAGCAATAGCTGAGGGCCTCAACAAATTCTCCTCATAACAGCATGACGCAGCAAAGGCTGAGGGCTGTCAGCCCTGGGCCATAGTCGCCAAAAATCGCTGAGGGCCTCAACAATGTCTCGTCATAAGATCATGACGCAGCAACATGTCAGTGTGGGCAATGATATGAACCAAAAGGGGTATAAAAAGAATTTAGAACTTGTACGAACCTTAATATGAAATTTAGATCTCGGAAACGAATATAGAAGCCGAAGATCAGCGAGTTCAGAACAGACAGTGCAATTGCATTAAAAAGGTTACCAATTAAGTTAGAATGACAGATGTGTCATTTAAAGAAAAATTCGGAGCATATATGGCGACGGAACTGGAAAATCGGGAGGATTTGTGGCAACAATTCGAGAGAACGGAGTTCTAACCAATGCCGAGTATCCAGGGTAACGGAGAACCGGGACGAATTATCTTCATACAGTGAGGAGACGAACCGGCGGAGGAAACGTTGGGTTTAAACCAGAAAAGAGAAATTAAGCTGGAGGTAGTAAAACTCGTAAGAAAAGGGAAGCTAAAACTAACCTTAAGATTCTGGGAAAAATAGCCCTGCATTACACGGTGATGCAGTTGAACCTGCATTTGCCAGAGACAAAAAAGCAGAGATCCACATGGACCATTGCGGTACATCACATAGCAGAAAAGAAAGATCTGCAAGTAGCCATCGGATACAGGCCGAGACAACACAAATTGTCCAGATTGTTCTGGTTTGGAGTGTTGCCATGGGAAGATCCCAAGGGAGAAATGGTGGCCATAGAAATATGGGATGCCATGACGACACCATCAGAAGTCGAAAAATGGCGGAGAACCATATGACGAGAAAAACCGCATATTCCTTTAGAAAAGGTAATAAGCGTCTGGGAGAATATCGGGCGCAGCCAGCTACTGTTGAATGAGGAATGGTGGCCAAAATTCAAAAGGTACTCCTTGCATGAGCACAAGGAGGATGTAAATTTCCAATTATGGTTAGGGGAAATTCATAGAGCAGGAGCGTTTGGAGAGAACAGGTTGGCAGAGTTAAAAAGCTTGGAGCTAATACTGCTGACAATTTCGGACGTGATGCCTTGGATACTACCAGCAATGGACACAAGGCGTCGTTCAGAAAATTTCACCCAAACGAAAAAATCGTTAGGTCATATTTGAATTATCTACAATAAAGGAGGCCTATGGGGCACTACGGAAAAAGTTGACCCAAACGATTGAGTTGAAAAAGCCGAAACGACTTTCGGATACAGCTTTAACGGAGGAGGCCTGGGAATTACAGGGAAACTTGTAAAGGTCCACAGACGAGCGAAGGAGTTTGCGCAGTCAGACCGAGAGAAAATGGAAAATGACGTAACGATAAAATATATTATAGAAATAATGGATTTAGGAACGTTGTTAGTCCTCGCGCAACCAGCAGCAATGCTAAATATATTGCTTGATGCGCGAATACATCATCAAAATGGAAAAGTGCTAGACTCTTGGGCATAACTAACCTAGATTGGGGAATCCGTACGTACGTGGACAAACATGTAAAAATAGCCATGCATAGAAAAATCTGTAAGGCAGAGATGAGGAAAATAATACCTCCAGAGCTGGCGGGTACGCTGATACAAGTAATGTTTGAAATGATACTGAAGAACGGGAAACAGTATCTGGCGAGAGCTCAGGACCAAGTAGCGAGATTTTTGTTACAATTGGTAGAGAGTGCAGACTGTGAAAACGGTCAGCAGACTACAGCAGTGGGGAAGGCCTGATGCGGAGAAAGTCAGGTGGACGACATGGTCGGAGCTGGAAGACAAACCAAGGGCAGAACGAATAGATTCGTTTAGAGAATCCGATTTTCACGGACCACAATTAGACCTCACAGAAGTGAAAAAGCTCGGGACATGGACACCAGAAACATGACACAGCATTTTAGAGAGGAATACGCCTTGCTAAATGAAGTAATCAGGTGTTGTGAAAAAATACATCGCGCAGAACCAGAGAAGTTACTGGCAGTAATAAATAGCTTCCCGGCGATAGTTCCGAATTGGAATAAGGAAGAATGGAAGAAGGTTTACTCGCGAATACTCGAGCTCCGGCTAAAATTAGGAGAGGAGAAAGATCATGACTGGCAAAACATGACGAAAAAGCTAAAAAGATTAGCAATGCAGCAATATACGCTGGATATTTTCACGAAAAATATTAGCGTAATAGGCGGTTGGAAAGTAAACTGGCCGGAAGATCAGATAGAAAGCAGATACGCCACGGAGAAAATTCCAATGATGGCTTTGAAGCCATATCATGGAATGATTTCGTTCACTAAGGACCGACAAGCGACCGTTATGCAAAGGGAATCTTTTCAGAATCAAAGGACCCTATTGTACTTTACCCCGACGAGAATGACACCAGAGCGGGAAAAGCATGTGTGCTGGATACAGTTCGAGAGCAGTCTCCGACATTATAATTATAAGTTGGATGGTACGATACAAGACATAAGGAATCGTACGGATCAGTTGGACTATACCTACCTAGCCTTCAGGCGGAAGAAAAAGTAGGGGAGATTGAAAAAGGGGGCACGCCTGAATACTTCAGTACGTGAGGCACATAAGAGGTGTGAGGACATTGTGCATGGAAAAACAATACTGCACACGGAAATTTCCATGATGGAAGTAGTGAACAAAATGGAAAAAATTGGGATAAAAGTGGTCTGGTTCAGCACGGGGCAACTGCATCAGGGCCGGTGGTTGAGAGCGACTAAGCTCCTCAGGCAAGAATTGCCAGCGGACGTGGTCCCAAAACGCGGACGTGGTCCCAAAACAAAAGAGAAATACGTTCAGAAGAGGGAAAATAATTTATGCAGACATCCTGGACAGGGAACTGTTTTTGATAAATCTGAGACCGGGCAATGAGGCTTGCCTCATGCAAGACCTAACGTATAAGTTGGAAAATTTGCAAAATGACAAGCAAAGAAATTTATTGGATTGGAAGATAAAGTCGGCAAAGGTGGACACATATTTCTTTGAAATTAGTATTTTAACTGCGAATGACTCCAAACCGTTTGTATGTTTTCTACAACCGCTGGTGGGAGATTATAGCTTTTGGTCAAGCGTGACAGTGCCAGGAAATGCAAAATACTGGGGAAAAGAAGACCGAGGAAAGCACCATTTTACAGCAAAAGGAGAAAGAAGGGAGATGATTTCTCCCGGACATACAAAACGAAATCTCTTTGAACTAATGGATTGGAAGCATCTACAAGATACAACAATTAAAATGCAACTCGAATCGGACTCAGCCACACGGAAAATTGTCTGGAAAAAGTGGAATGGTATGGAGATACCATTTATAACAATCATCCCCTCAGAAAACTTTCTATGGAAGGAACCAAACAGACAGAGAACGGAGACCATAATGCAAACGAATATGGATGTTATTAACGGTAGAGTTGGTAAAGACGTTGTCGGAATGGACAAAAGATCCCACGGGGCAGATTGGGTAACCGTATGTGCCGGCAGGGTATTGGATAGGACTAAACAGGACGGAAGATTTTCCGCAACTAATGAGCATACAAAAACTCTGGCAAAGTTTGTTGGAAAGGGGGGATGAGGAGGAGGACGTGGTCAGACTAAAACGAAAATTCCCATATAAAATCCATAGACAGTAGAATGTAAGACACATAAATACACTCCCAGATATGGTGAACTTTTTTCCGATAATGACAGTAGATGCAAGGAAAACAGTTCGAGTTACAGCAACAAAAAGTAACCTGAATTGGAACAGGATAGCTTCATGGGATCAGCCGAGACTGCAAAGATCAGAACAAACGAAGTCGTTTTTCGAAACTGATAAAATATGCTCAACGTATTATAAGGAGTTGGTAAAAAAAAGTATCCAGCAAAAAGGGCAGCAAAATCAGCAAGACGTGAAGATCTGGCTGGACATGTGGCAAGATTCGGTGCTAGCCTTAGAGGCGGCGGTACGCAGGTTCAAGGCCATAACGCAACTGAGGCAACGAAATGTCACCGTGGCTTGCAGCTTATTGGCCACAGCTGCAGATTACAACAATCCAGGTGGTAATGGGCTATATATACATCCAAAATTACTGGAAAGACCACAGTTTGTTCGAAGTTGTATAAATACAATTCTCACAACAAACCAATTGCGAAAAAACCGAGAAAACATTTTTAATCTGCTGGCAACGATACATGCGGAGCCAAAATATCTACCAGACATTGAATCAGACATTGAATCAGAAGGTAGCCTTTATTTTACAAAAATGGTAAGAGTCGTTATTAAAAAGAAAAAAGTAGTGGGAATGGTCTCACCGGAAAGTAAGTGGTGGTAGTTAATAAGTTTTATTCAGCAAAAGTGGAAAGACTCGGGGCAGTTTGAAAGAGAAAGAGGTCTGGATACAGTTCAATTGAACCAAGAAAGATCATCTGGAAGAATTTTGTCTGTCAAAGTCTGAGGTTAATAATATTTCTTTTAGAAAATGGGAGACCTGGTCATTGTAGAATCGGATGAAAGCGTCATCTTTGAGGACCGAAAAGAGGCTGTCAAAATAATGGCGGGCCGAGCAAGCAGATTGGCTGCAGTGAATCTCAAGGTAAATTCATTAAAAATGTGTTTGCTAACAAACCAAATATGCATATTGGAAAATATTAACAAAAAATCTTAGGCGATCCGCATGATGGATGACCAAAGCTACTAAGATGGTGAGCTACAGCATGAGATGCGGGACCTCACGAAATTTGTGGATCCAGGAAAAAGAAAATGAAAAGTCTGAAGGCCCAGGAAAAAGCCGAGGAAATGATGCAATTGATCTCGACACAATGGGTGCCGACGTTGAAGGACGAGACACTAGAAGACGAGCAGCAACTTCCCAGCACATCAGGGAAGGATGTCCTGTATGAGAACCAACAAAGCACGATCGACAGCCAAGCTCTAGGGATTGGCGAACTGGAGGAACAGTTGCGGGAAGAAAAATGAAGAGCTGACACCTTTAAGCTCATGGAAATGGAGGTCCAGAAAGACCTCAAAGCATATAGAGAAAGGGGAAGGAAAAAGAAGCCGCACAAAAAGCGGCGGAAAAACGAGTCGAATCACGAGACTCAAGTGGAACAACCATCAGAGATTGAGAAGTCCACCATCGGGAAGGTTCAGAAAAGTGGTACTGAAATAAAGGGTATCAGAAACGGTGGTGGCAGAAATGGTCGTACAGAAGGTTGGCGCAACTTCGGAAGATAGTTGAACAGCAAAAGAAAGAGTTGGCAGCCATAGCACCAACTCTTCATATTAAAGTGTTAAGAAAAGAAACAAAGCGTTTGAAATTGAAAGAGCCCTCAGTAGAGGTTGAGAGCGATAAGTATTGGGATATAGTCCTCAGCAATTATTGAGGGCCACAACAAAGTTTCGTCATGATGTCATGACTCAGCAAGGGATGAGGGCTGTCAGCCCTGGACCATAATCCTCAGCAATTGTTGAGGGCCTAAGCAAAGTATCGTCATGTTACTATGACTCAGCAAAGGGGCTGTCATCCCTAGTCCATAGTCCTCAGCAATTGCTGAGGGCCACAACAAAGTATCGTCATGACATCATGACTCAGCAAAGGCTGAGGGCTGTCAGCCCTGGGCCATAATCCTCAGCAATTATTGAGGGCCTAAACAAAGTATCGTCATGATAATATGACTCAGCAAAGGCTGGGGGTTGTCGGCCCTGTGCCATAGTCCTCAACAATGGCTTGGGCCTCAACAAAGTCTCGTCATTATACCAGGACTCAGCAAAGGCTGAGGGCTGTCAGCACTGGGCCGTAGTCCTCAGCAATTGCTGAGGGCCACAACAAAGTATCGTCATGACATCATGACTCAGCAAAGGCGGAGGGCTGTCAGCCCTGGGCCATAGTCCTCAACAATTGCTGAGGGCCTTAAAAAAGTCTCGTCATAATACTACAACTCATAGCTAAGGAAAGCTAAAGAATGTGAAATTCAGATTAGACGGGAAAAGATGTCGGACAGGAAATATAACATCAGGCAATGGCAGCATTGGACGAGGGTGACGAGGGCCAGATAATAGGTCAGTCTACAGTGCACCAGGTCGGGAAAGGTGATTGAAGACAAAGGGAAAGTACACTCACTGTATTCCGATTAACAGGCAAGGGACGATGGTACTAAGCCGAAACGGAAAAATTCAAGGCCCGGTTTTTACCACCAATGGTTGGAAAACAGCTGGAGACTATGGTAGTTGTTTCACCAGTAATGACTCAGGCTACAATTCTTCTCAAAGGACCGACCCCGAATTCTTAACACGTGACCAGTTATAGGCCCCCAAAGAA
>SCLF01150198.1:0-10379 GCA_004367975.1 Mesochordaeus erythrocephalus
CGCAAGTTACGTTTAGTTCTTAATTGTCCATATTTTTTTAATGTTACTTTATTTATCAGGTCAATTTGTTGCGAATTTCCGAATGCTAATAAATGCGGCCCTAAGCTACTCCCGTGTTAATCCGATGGCGATTTTCGTTCCCTGTGAAGGCATTGAATTCTCCACTCTTTTATCCTGGTTCTTACCAGCTTCTCAGTGGTCAAATCCAACAAAAACGTGACTACCTGGCTGAAATCACATTGGCAATTTCTGATACTTTCGGTACTCTATACTATTGTTAATTCCAATTAATCCAATATCCTAGGTGCCCAGCACTTTTATAATCTATATTGTCAGGCTCATTGTGATATATCAGTTTTTCATGAAGGTTCAAAAACTGTTTTTTATCGATCAAAAAAAACAACAAGCCGTAAATTATCATATTGTAAGTTTATTGATAGTGTAGTCTATTTTATCTTATTAATTCTAGGCTACCTACGAGATTACTGTAAGCATTACATCACCCTGTCTAATCGGGTTAAATTCCTGGGACCTTGACGAGTTAAATGGCTTGGCATTGCTAAAAGGTAAAACATTGTCTCGAGTACATTTAATATTCCATATTATTCAGCTTATGATATACCAAAAGGAAAATATGCTGTGTTGAATATATCCGATATTCCTGCGATAGTCGATTTTTATTCCGGAAAAGGTGACGACGGCACTGTAATTGAAAATTTGTTTAAAAAACATCTATCATTACTGTCATTCAAAGCCGAATGCTTTCAATCCGTTCGCGTGTTTCTTAACGAGTAAATAGAATAATCCCTAATAAAAACAATAATATAGCATTTAACAATAATGTAGCATTTACACCTTGTGTAAAGACAAATGATTCATTTCAGCAGAGGCCTAAATGGACTTGTCCACAAAAGGTCGATGAAACGGCTCAACTAGCAGCGTGTCACACTGACTGTCAACGGTTTGCGCGCGTCTTAAATTATTATTGTATTATTACTATTGGCCAGCGACTGTTTCCTTCTGACCAACAATCAGTACTTATTATACGTATCCTTAACTGCCTATTATGATATTTGGTAGCTAAATCGTTCCAATAAAAGGTTAGTGAAAGTTTAGTGAGAGAGAGAGCAAAGGAAATCAAAACGGCCAATTCTTCCCCGCTCACGATATTTCCAGAATTCTACATTAGAGCGCTCCAATTGGCCTATCCTATTAAATTCGTAGGCGTTTCCTACTTTCAGGCCATTCAGTTTGCAAATTTAGATTAGTCTTAAACCTGTAATCGCAGGACAAGAACTTCAATTAAATTCCTTGAAGATTAGTTTGTCAGAGAGTTGTTCCAAAAGAGAAATGAAACCCCTTCGCATTAGCTCAGCAACCAATGACTTCGTAAGAAGGTAATTTATTGACGGCTTAATCTTGGTTGTGGCTTAACTCGAAATTTCCCTTTTTTTAGTGAAAGCAGATAAAAACTTTCTAATTGCTATCACAATTACGGCAGACCATATATCCTAAAATCTATCGATTTTTCATTCTTTTATGCGTATTAAGGTTTTTTTTGTAGTCAATTTCCGACAGCCAGCCCGCCACGGCAGAGAGTTAATTTAAACCAAGGGAAAAAATGTCTTTGAACTGTACCGATTTTCGGTCATTAATATTCCGGTTAATTTTATTTTTATAATCTGTTTCTAATGTATCCACAGCATTGGAGGTGAACAAAAAATACGGCACTATAAAGCGGTATTGTAAAGGTATTGCTTTCAAGCCACTTAATTTTTGTCGGGAATAAAACATTTATTATTTATCAATACAAAAGGACCGGCTATTACTTAAATATTCCTTTTATTATTATGAATTTTAGTAAGTGATTTTAACAGCTCAAGTGTCAAGGCCGGGAGTCAATTTTTATTTTCAACTGCTAACCACCAACTTAGACGACAGAAATTAATTTTAATTCTATTTTTATGGTCACCAAGTCCATCATTTTCATCTAAAAAATATATTTATTAAGGACTTTTAAGATATTAATTAATTTTCCAGCTAATTCTATTTGCATAATGTGAGTTCAAAAAACAACATCGGAAGTGGACAAAAAATACGGTACTATAGCACGGCATTGTAACGGTATTTATATATAAACATTGCCACTTCATCTTTACACTCGTCGTCTGTCAAGGACCGAAAATACCTGAAAATATATTCGTTAATGTTTTTTAGTGGTTAATTTCTGTCAATTAACCCGCCACGGTAGAGTTTAATCCATAGGCTAGGTTAATAAGAGTTGAACCTCGAATAAGAAATCCCTTTTTGTACTGTACCGATTTTTGATCATTAATTTTGATGAGTTAATTCTATTTGCATAATGTGGTTTCAAAATAACATCAGAAGTGAGCAAACGAAAAAGAACTACGATATTATACAACGGTATTGCAATAATATTACTATATAAAAATTGCCGCCTGATTTTTACACTTGTCGTCTATCAGGTGACCGGGCTAGGAGTTAAATTTAATTATTATTTGCTTATCCTTAATTTAGACGACTTAAACTTAATATCCATTCTATCATCAAATCAATGGTTTTCATCTTTTAGTAATTAATCTCCGACAAATTACCCGACACGCTAGAGAGTTAAATTTCGAATAAGAAATCCCTTTTTACACAGTACCAATTTTTGATCATTAGTTTTTCAGTTAGTTCTATTTGTATAATGTGGGTCCAAGTACAGCATCGAAAGTGGAAATAAATACGGCATTATAACACGGCATTAAGATACAAAAGGTGCATCACAGTATTTTAAAGTACTCAATCTCTCACAGCCTCATATCATTATAGTCCCATCCCAACTGACAGACCAACAGACCTTGTAACCGACCAATTATTTAGATGTATACCCGATTATTATTTGTATGCCCGTCTAATTTATACTATTCAGTGAGTCATTACGTCTAGTAAATCTCGTTCAAAGTGGACATTATTGCGCCGTAACTCGTGTGACTGCATGGCTGACTGGCTAATGTACGAGGATCAATTCCGGCACTTCAATGCAAAGCCTCTGAACAAGCTCTGGGGTATCACTCACGACTATGTTCTAAATCCACGCGCACAGGTGTTTAATTTACATTATTGTTAACAGCACCCGCCTACGTTTATTAACTTCCGTTTACTTAAATCCGTTTTCATCAACTTTTTCATGGATGTTTTCATTACACAAAGACTAATTAACGTTCTGGCTAGAAATACTGCCAACTTTTGAATTTATGCGTTCCGTATTTTTGTAACATATTCAAAAACAGACCATGGGGCTCATAAGTCAATCTTTATAATCCTTTTCTTCATAAAGAGCATATTTTAGCGTGTGTTCACAGTGGCTTTAGCATCAACATATCAGTTACATATATTATTTACCTTAATCTATTATCCTTCAGTAAATTCTTCAATAGGTTATAAATGATAGTTACTATTCCCAGCACATCGCCGCAACTCCGCGGTCAAATGACAACATTATAGCGATTGTTATTAACACTGAAAAAGAAAAAAACAAATTTATATGGACAATGTACAAATATAATTATAGTCATTTTGAAGGATGGATTACAGGCAAACGGCGAATTCCTCCGTGCTGACTCAATGCAATCTCACAGTTTTTTATTTAATTTTCTGTTTTATTTCGTCCAAATTACATATGTTTTAGATAATTTTCAGCTCCGAGATCAATGCATATCAAAGTACGCACGTAGGAACCGCCATAACCCGACAAATATTGTTAACAGAAAGTTTTTCTCGTATTCAATTGAATTTTCTCAGTTTCCCAGGTATTATAATTTATCCGAATATTATTAAATTTTAGCGCTCTGCTCTTATTGGTCAATATTTTTAAGATTATCCATGCAGATAGCATTTCGGGGTATCATCAGTATTTTCGAGTTACTATATTGTTTCGCGTTCTCAACCAGAATCAATAATTCAATTGACTTTACAGAGAATATTTTAATTGCCAATCAGAAATCTTATTTGTACAAAGAAAAACATAACGAACAATAAAGAATGGAACCGTTCAGCTCGAGCCGCAATTGTACAGAAAATTCATACGGATTATTTGCCACCACCTGAATTTCGCACTTTTGTTAATCAATGGTAAGAGTACTCCTTCAGTTACCACCGTTCAAAAAATTACTTTAATGTTCCATTTCTCAACTTATAAAACCAATTTAGTCATTTTATCATTTTTCGATTATTGTTTTACTTTTTGAGACCGAATCAGATCAGGTGCCAGATATCCAGAAAAAACACAACAAAATCACATGTCAGGAGCAGCATCAACCTGAATTTTTTCCGTTAAGGCGCATTTCCGTTCCAATTTTAGTTGCACTTTCGGTAATATTATATAATTAATTTATCCAAATAATTGCTACCAATTTTTGTGACCAATTCAGCAACCCGTATTGATTCGCCCAAAGTAACTCCATCTAACTATTGACCACTATTGACCACCTCTTTGTAGAAATTATTCTCCGAATTGGAATATTATACCTATACAGTTATAACTTCCTTATTTGTAACCAATATAAAGAGTCAATTCAAACTTCATCTCATTAGGGTTCCCGAAAAAGTTATCTACGACTCCACTGGCCCCCATTCCATTGTAGATTTGGAGCTGGACTGCGCAATTGACGAAAATTTAACCCCTCAAGAATTATACAATTTTGGTCAACTCATGCAATTAACCACCGTGGACATGGAACTTGATTGCAGATGGATAGAGCAAGTCTCAAAACGTCCGTCAAAGGTTATGGCACAAGTGGCCTTTTTGTGTCAGACACTGTGCACCCAACCTGAGCACCATTCCCTATTCTGTTCTTGTTCCGATTGCGTGAAGGCATTTCGAAACTACGTATTGGGAGATTTATATATTCCGGAAAATGGGCCGCTGCTTCAGCTATTATGGTGTTACATGACATAATTATTGGTACGTTCTTTTTATTTTAAAGCTCAACCTGACTAATCCTAACTTGAATTCGTATTAAAGTCACTACAAAGTAGCCATGATCATATTAGTTCTAAATCAACTGATCGATATAGTCACAGTGGACTACTTATGGAGTTTTAGTCATTATATTACTGGTAATCAAAGCAATTTAGTGTGTACTCATTCTGTATAAACTTATATAATCGATTTCTGATTTTTGCGACCATACGCATCTGCATATACATATTGATTTGCCCTACAAGATAATTTCATAGAATAATTCGGGTTTTCATTCTTCAAAGCATTATTATTCATTCTAAAATCATGACTCAAATTTGGAGCTAAAAGTCACTTCAAAGTTAATCCATTTCTGTTTTAAACTGCGAGTCTAGTTATTTAGAGTTAGCCCAACTAGTAGTATTAAGTTATTTTCTAAAGGATCTCAATTTTGATTTATTCAGATGGCTTCATAGACAAAGAAGGCAATCTGTTGATCATGAATAAGCAAGTTGAAGATCTGTCCTGATGACAAAGATGCCGATATAAAAAAACATCTCTCTTATTCTAGTCAACTTCAGGGTGTCGTCAATCTGTTTTTTTTGTGAAAAAGTATGAGTTAGGCAGTCATTTCAAGCTCAATCTCAATCCCACTCAAATACAGCCCTGGGCCCGTTACATCCTACGATGCATACATCTACTGTTTGGCTCGCCAGACTGGTTATATAAAGTAGAGAACCTTCATGAATCAGTCATAGAAGTCAGCGCCCCGAAGAAGCTATAGGCATCGCAACAATGCAATACCTCATGCACCTCGACGAGTTAACCGCTACTTTCATCACTAAGTGAGTAAATATTATTTTGCAATTGCATTTTAACTCCTAGCAGTGCTGCGATTCAAAATACAGATCTCCATTATTCATTTCATTGTGTTTTTCAGCGCCAAAGAAGACGATCATGCTTCTGGATTATCTGACGCCATGTTCTGCAAAACACCAACAACAGTTTGTTGCGAGCGGCCAAAATGTCTGCTAATATTCTCCGTTTCAAGCATACACTCTGTGGAATACGATTACTATATCACTTCAGTACCTTGACCACCCGACTTACTAAGAATCATTCCCTACCAACTAATTTAGTTCAATTAGGTCACCCCTTGCAATTACCAGAGAAATCTCTGACTATATTTATGACCCAACCAGTTTTCCACGTTTTGAAAATTAAAACCGAGTCACGATATATCTCTAATGACTACAAAATCCATACCATTAGACAGCGGTTCATATCCCCCGTCATCACAAGAACCTGTCCTTTGCTTAAGCCAGAGATAAGACACCCGACTTGTCTTTTTAGATATATTTTTCATTTACTCTTGTATGTTAATCGTTACAGTATTTAATTGGGCTACTTTTTTCAGCAATAATTTTTCATTTGGGTATATATTATTTTACTTCCAAATTTATATTTCTAAATTTACACTTAGTTTTGACAGAGTTTTTTTCTTAGAATTTTATTAGAATATTTTAGACTGTTTTAGTAATATATCCCTTAACTCACTTCGTTTTTGGGACTTAGTTTTTTAGATTTTTTTAGAATATTTTACATTGTTTTAGTAATATATCCCTTAACTCACTTCGCTTTTGGGACTTCCAAATTTATGTTTCTGAATTTGTACATTCAATTAAATCCGAATTTAAATACGATTAAATTACAGTACTTCTAATAGGTTCAATAAGTACACTTAGTTTTGACAAAGTCTAAAGTGCAGCTGAGCACTCGGAACATTCCAGCCCGATTTATATACACCAAATGGTCTTGTTTAATCTTATCTATGTTGACAGGGGATAAGGACCACATTTTCCTTCTACTTAACCCGCGAGAGCCTAGTCAACCGAACCATATTAATTCAGCTTCTTGACATTGTAGTCAAATTGTCTCGACTAGCCACAGACAATGCCTTGCCTTGTTCAAACAGTTTTCCTATCCTAATCGACTGTTATTTTAGTACACTTGTTATTATATGCCAGTACTACAGCGTAGTACACTTTCACTGCATTTATTTAGTAATAAATAATTGAGTAAAATCATTATTTGTCTTTATTTAGAAGGCTTCTATTATTAGTGACAGAAAAGAAAAATACACAGAAACCGCCTGATTCATCCACATCAGACAATGGGTTGTTATAGAAATCGTTTTTCAATAGTTATATTTAAAACTTTACTTTAGTATTCCGATATGTGTTCAATCTCCAGCCAATCAACGGATCACAGTTATGCGCACAATCAGTTCAACTTATCCTCTACAACGCAAGGCCAATTAACTGCCGAATTATTGCAATATTTATTTGTTTAATCCCATTTGTGTCAATATTATTATGTTATTCCTGCAGTTCTCAGTGGAGTCAAGACAAAGTAGACGGGTCCTTCATTTTTTGACATTTTTCATAATCAATTTATTCCAAATCCATCATATGCGGCGGGACACTGGTTTTAGATAATCTGTATGTCTTACCCAAGCATTTAGTGACTCAACTTCTTAGTTTTGGTCATGTAAAATACAAATAGCAACCAGTACTCTGGTCATAAATAATAAGTGTATATGTTTGTGTAAGGACAGTTTAAACACAGATCAGCGTTAGCTGGAATATGGGCAAATTGTTTTGACAAATTTAACGAAATTAAACGAAGTTTGAAGTCAGTTGAGTATCCTTAATTAATAGACACTAACCGACAAGGTTAATATAAGGGTAATATAAGGGTATAAGTTCAATATTTCTATAGTATTGCACTAAATCAGAACATACATGACTAGATCAATATCAAGGTCATCGCAAGTACAGGCGCAAGTACAGACCTTAACTCAAATTCGTATGATATGTATTATAGTACCAACACATTTAAGTTCGGGTGACAGATAATCGTTAGTACATAAGTCGGGATAACATATTTTCCAGTTTTTCTCAATATCAGTAAAATAAACTCGTATCATTACACCGAGAAGTTTCAATCAGATTATCCACCATGAAAACGACCACACTCACCATTTTAGCAGTCTTCCGAGATAAGTTAGTCCCACACTTTGAATCGAAACCACAAAATAATGAGCGTGATGGATCATTAGACTGAAGAAGAACCAAACAAACTTTTACGTAGTTTAATTGACAGCTAAACAAAACTCACAGCTTCAAAATTGACAGCACAATATACTGTTGAGCAAATATTTTCCGAGTTAATTTTCTATTTTTACTTAGTCTAGATGATCATTGACTCCCTAGCATGCTGCATATATATTCATACGTACATATTTAAGGTATCATTATCATCGAATGAAAGACTTTCTCATCATCAGGACCGTCCGTCCGGATCATGCTGACCGTTCCCGATGGGTTTGTGATATAATGTCAATCAAATTCGTGCTGATCATATTATCATAGCGGCCCAACAGCGAACGACGGACATAAAAGCGGAGTAAAAAGATCAAAGGTTGATGAAGCCAAAACCTCAGTCAACGTCCACGTCAATCTCAGCAAGGTCGCCCCGTCGAGTTTATTCGAAAGGTCAGTGAAATACCATCAGCAACTTATAGTCAGTAGTCATGGTTAGTTAATTTCCGTGATGTTATGTATTGTTAGTAATTTTCATATATAACTGAACTTACAATAATCCCATACAACCAAATTTACCAATTCCTGCTTTTTTCTGTTATTTGGTTATAAAATTATCTCTTGGTCGAGCGCGTGAGTTATCCTCGTGATTCCATCTTCGAACAATATTAACTCATTGCAGTTCAAACATTTAACATATAACCTATACAAATATTAAAGTATTAGTCATAAACTCCATTCAAAATGTCCTGATAACTTTCCGAGTAAAAAGGCCTCAGATCAGCCAGACTACGAATTGATTCATCATTAAGGTTAAGTATCTGCTCATCATTTAACTCCTTTCCCAACAAAGAAATAATATTATTAACTATTACCTCCAATTTTTCATCGTTAAGATTTAGCTTTCCCTTACAATGTGAACACATGTTCACTTTCATGTCTACACGATGATAACACAAACTGCTAAAATGTAAGGCAACCTCAACGTCAAATCTCTTCGTACCATAGAGTTCTCTAAGATTACATGGCAATTCATTGAACCACAAATGGTGGACACCCGGAAAAGTAGTATTTTCACTGGACGCATGTTTGTGCTCCTTTACATATCTTTCTAAAGTTGGTACTCTAAGTCCTAAGTCTAACATATCCTTAAATATAGCATTATACCATCATTATAGAAAATGGAATTTTATTATATCACCTACGTTGAGCTGAATGTCATCAATTTCAGCTGCTTCAACCATGCTCCAAATTAAATTTTCATCAATATTTGTTTTAGTACTTAATACCGACACTTTTAACCTGTCGACCTGTTTTAAAGAACTTGTTCTAAATCGTCTATTAAACATTGTACCACTCGAAATATGGTCTGGTTTAAATTTGTACGTGTCACAAATATTTACTTGCGTATTTTCCATTAAGTCTTGTTCTAAATTAGTTACTGAATCATTCATCCTAGACGCTTCTAGAGGATATTGAAAAAAGGGTGAATTCGTAGTCAATACTAAGTCTCCGGGAGTTATTATCAATTCTTTAATTTCGTTGTTAGATTTAATATTTAGAATTTGGTCTTTCGCCACACCAGACTCACGTTGAATGGCAAGTACACCGGAAACGACATCTGAAACCTCACATATTTCTGCGTCCGAAGTGAGTTTGGGTACATTTGAACCTTTTATTGCTACCTGATCATACTCACTCGGGCTGACCCTTTTCTCAATGAGTCCTACATTGGAAGTGTTTTCAACCGGAAATTCAAAAGTGCTTTGTGTTTGATTGACCGCCATTTCTTTAGTGAATATGATAGGTGGCCGCTCGTATTATTGTTTTCGGTTTAACCGTTCGAGGTATAATATTTTCAAATACAACTTTATCCTTAGACGAATTATATGTTTAAGGTTTACTTTCAACTTACGTTCGTAACCGCTACTGGATTCAATTGGCGCTGTTTGCAAATGGATGTCCTTGTTACTGATGTGTTCCATTCTCGCATCAATATAAACTTTGTTAGCACCAATAGTCTTTCCAAAATTGCTCGTTTTCGTATCATATACATAAGGTTTTCTGCACAGCTGTTTTTTCTCCTTAAAGGGCTGCTTATTGTTCCCCAGTGAATGGTCCCAGTTTTTGCCATTTTCATCGATATAGTCAAGTTTCATTTTATCAAAACTTTCCTGATGTGATTCGAGAGCGGCGATGGCAGCGGCGACGTCCTTTGGAGTAGCTGTTCAATGAAATTCAAAATTAACGCGCTTAATTAGTATTTTTAATATCACGCGTTTTCTAGAAGCCCCGTTTCCAGGAAAAAT
>SCLF01150199.1:0-18327 GCA_004367975.1 Mesochordaeus erythrocephalus
GGCAAATTCGACGTAGCACCACTCTAACAGAAGTTATGGTCCGATTAGTGACCATCTGTGTCGCACGGCATAGACTGCAGCGCATGGGTTAACCAGACTTAGCTAGTCTGATAGTTTTTTCTTGTGGTTCCGAATCTGGTTTCAGAATGTCAAAATTATACCCCTTCCTACAGTTAACCCCCCAAAACCGCTAAAAGGCCTTTTTTTAAAACGTTAATTTTAACTTATGGGGGCATGGCAGCTCAGCGAACTAAATCGTGGTAGCTTAATTAGGGCCCTGGGCATCTAATAAAAGTATCGAAAACATACCACGATTACCTCCTTTAAAGCTATGGACCTTGAAAGTCACATTGCCAAAATAGACACAATTGACTTTGACCCCCACCTAACGTGGATGTTTTTGCAGCTATTTTGAGTCAAATTTTTACTGAACATACATTGGGACATTGCCCGGGTTTTCGCGCCTGGATTTTTGCAGCAATGAAAAATTCCTGAGAAGAAGAATTGAAGCCGGAGGCATGACGCGTCGAATAAGCCCAATTTCGAGCCAACCCGGCACACTTCATGGAGTTGCATTTTTGACTTAACTACATAACGGGTCTAGGAGAAAATCTATCAAATACCCTTAAAATTTGATATGTTATAGGATTTGGCATCACGATCAAAGTTTTACATTACCAAAAGTTTCACTTTTTAAAATTACCATAACTTGAACAGAATTAATTGTACGCACTTTTGGTAATGTACAACTTTGATCGGGATGCCAAACCCTATAACATATCAAATTTTAAGGGTATTTGATAGATTTTCCTATAGACCCGTTATGTAGTTAACTCATGTGGTCCCCTCATGGAATATAACTGGACAGACGGAAATTCCACCTACGATTGGAAATTTTTGATGACTTCACTGTAGATCGTCATATCTATCCAGCATTCCGTAAGTAACCCTGTACTTAAGTCTAAATATGGAAGTCGGGTATACAGCTTTCGATCAAATCTATGGTAACATCATTTGTCGAGTTTGTCGAGTGATTATACCTTGCAGGTTAATATGTTTTTTGTGTTTATTTTATCACCCGATCTGGCGATTTTTTCGCTAGAGTAAGAATAAATGATGGACTGAATGGAAATCATCCCGCACAAACATATCATCGTCGTCGAACTCGGATACTTTTGGTTATTATGTTATTTTTAAGTGGCATCGATTAGACAGTACCTAAATTTTGCATCGCAGTAATTGCATGCATACGGTTTTTCACCGGTGTGACTCCGCTCGTGAACTTTCATAGCTTCCGGCCGCCGACATTTATATTCACAATATTGACACGAATAAGGCTTTTCCCCTGTGTGGACTCGTTCGTGTTGCACTCGGCGCACATTTTGATTGAAGGCTGAAACTAGGGTAATAAGCATACAATTGATCAAGCTGCTATGGGTCTCGTTTTCTCATTCAAACTTCTTTCAATGGCGCTACACTGAACTTTCTACCAGGATTCCCGTTTAAAAACGGTGTATTAATTTTAAGATCATTTTCGGCCAAGAATTTTCGCCGAAAATTAATCAAAAAACGCATAATCGTAAAACCTATAAAAATATTTCGCACGACTAAGTTTACTCGACCGAAAATTTTAACTACATGCAAGGGTACGTAACTATCAAATTTCATCGGTAGATTAATTGAAAAGCATGTTTGTAAAGCGCGTTCGAAGTAATTCATACAGCAACTTCATTATAAAGGAGTATTTTATTATGTGCACAATGACGTTTCTGGCGCTTTTAATCGGGTTTGGGCGCATTTATAAAGATATAAATTAAAAAATGATCTGTTGCATTTAAAAGATGAAATGCTGGCTTGTACCTTATCAGTTATTAAAATCTCATTGTTTGAATCATACATAAAGAATCGATAACAACTTTAATGCTTTCCAAATGATTTCCAAAAATCTAAGTTGTCCAATCCAAGTCTTTACCAATAACAGAGAAAACAACAAACAAATAGTTCTCGATATGTAATATTATTAGCGATGAGTGATGAGTCTGAATTTTCTCAAAACGGTGCACAGGGGTTAGGTTCCAAAAACGGTGCACTGGATTTAATTGTACGTGCGTTAACCTTAAAACCGCATTCTGAATGGAAGTGAAACAGACCAAGCTATTAGAGAACTGACCGTTATAGAACTGGAAGACACAAATAGTACATACGAGAGACGCGCATCTGTGTATTTAGGCTTTTTAATCTGGATTAGAGCTATTATTATTTCATACTACACTGATACTAGAATTATTCAATACCATTGAAACGCCACCAAAGTCTAGCAAAGGTCGAACACGGTGACCCCTTTTGTTCCGTCCAAGGCGGTGATGCAGGAAACGCATTGCCCCTTTGATTTAAAAAATACAAGAAAAAACGCACTTATTTATCTATTCGATTTTGAGTATTCTAAGCTCTATTCGATGGTTCCAATTATAACTGCAAACTGCTTATACCCTAACCATATCACAGTAGTTACACTTGAATGCCTTCCCGTGCGTATGATTTCGCATATGCTGCCTGTAGTGACTTCTGCTGTAGAAATCTTTTGAGCACTGTTCGCATTGGCCGATTACTTTTTTTAAATGAACTTTTTCAATGTGAGACTGAATGGGGATCGGGATATGGCGCGGATAAAATACTCCCATTTTCCGTCCTATATTATTACTCTTATTTTCCGGGCATAAACTGATACAAATATGCAGCTAGCTCACAAGCGCTGGTAATAGTATCCTGCAAAGTATTATCGCTGAACAAAATGGTATTTACAGTGAAGTCACGACTAGTGTCTAGTCGTATATTTTCTTCTCGAGCCGTCTCACCGGAAAATCAATGAACAGTTTTTAATAAAAGGTTTACCATTAGAAAACTAAACGTTCACCGTTAAAATGGTAAACATTTGATTAAAAACTATTCGTTGATTTTCAGATGAGATGGCTCGAGAAGAAAATATACGACTAGACACTTTTCGTGACTTCACTGTAATTACCTTACTAATGCTGAGGTAATGCTTTTGTTCGCTTTCATGGAATACAGTAGACCATAAATGATTCCTCTATTATTATATTTGGCATATTGTCCATGAAATTAGGACAGAAATGACTTCAGATAGTTATTTTCACAAGATCATAGTAAAGAGAAAATTGTAGTTCAATTAATTATTGCATCCAATACGACAATAATTTACGGGTTAATATAATTTGTATTATTACGCGTGAGTTATTGGTGTAGTTTGGTCAGTTTCCGCCCAGAAAATAATAATAATTATAATACAGGTTGGTTCGGGTTCACGAGCATAGGGCGAATATTTGTTTATGGAAAATGTTTCGATGCTTTTCATGCCACATGATTATTTCGCATCATTGAGGAAATCTAACCTGAATTTAAATTGCCAAAAATGTAGATTCTTGCGAATGGAAACGGAATTTTTGGCCTTTATCCTTAGAACTAAAGGCTATTGGGCATATTCGGAGTACGACAAAGCCATCGTTGAAATATCACCACCAATAACGGGATCAAGGTTAGGAACGTTGATTGGTCGGATCAGTTAGCTGAAGCCTTTTATGGAAACACAAATAATAAAAAACACGATTTTCTCTTAACTCATGTGAACTAAACATATCAAGTACCCATACGACATCTGGTCGTTAACAGTAGATACCACCTTTCCCCATTTGGCGAGTGGGTGCTTTTTTTATTTAAATCCGTACCTTGGAATTTTCGTTCTGTACCGAATTCATGAAGTAGTTTTTGTGACATTTTTAGCGTTAGATAGCTAAGGGTCTTCCATATTTAATCGTTCCATATATCTATTTATTTTGGAGATTTTCTTCTAGTAGCGTCTTATTTGTGTATAATGCAATTTACATGCACAACATGAAGTGATTGTCTGTAGTTACCTAGCTAACCTAGGATTTCTCAAAGCTGAAATATTGTCTGGAATTAGATCATGCGTTTGTCGATCATATGAAAGCAAGAAATAAATGTATCCCTCTTAGAACACACTTTACGAAGTAAAGTCTTAAGAGCGAGGAAAACAAGTACACTGTCCACGAAGTAGACACTTCTGGTAGACTAATGTCCAAATGAATTAGATGTGGGAAGACCGACTTAGCTATCAAACGCTAAATTAAAGATTAGTAAGGCGTTCTCGAGATAAATTCGGTAATGTACAACCCGAAGAGGGAGAAATAGAAATATTCAGTTTGCGGGCTATCACACTACTTAAAGTTACTAAAAGTTATTATTTTTTCATGAATTTCGTGCACAACCAAAATCGCAAGGTAGAGTTATTTTTAATTCAGAAAATCCAATTACGACCGAGAAAATGGCATTCACTTTGACAACGCTCAGTTTGGACAATACCGTACTAATTCGAAAAGTTAGATCGGCAATAAGTTAATCCTTAAGCTTGCAAAATTTCAAACTGTACAATTTACGGTAAGGTGCGGTATCCACTCAAAAAACGAAAAGTGGTACCAACTTGTTAATAGTCAGTCTCTTTTGGCTTATAGTCCATGATCGCTTTGGGCACTTGAGTGCCAAGAATTATATTCGCGTAAAAAGATACAGAGGGATATGGCAGCTCAACGAACTAAATTGTGCTAGATTAAGTAGACCCCAGGGCATTCAACAAAAGCATCGAAAACATAGTGCGGTTATTTGTTTTAAAACTGGACCTCGAAATTTACATTGTTCAAAAAGTCATAATCGCTTTAGCACTTGAGTGCCAAGAATTATATTTCGTAGCCACTTCTAGTGGCTATAGCTACATAACGGGTTAGAAGTTCACGGTCAGCAATGTAGCTGACGTCCGTGCGCGTCGAATGAGTCTACTTTTCGGGGAAATCGGATATTTTGTATTATTGTACCCACTTCGGATCATGACCAGAAGCTCTAGTCATCACCAAAAGTTGACATTTCAAAAATAAGGCCGGGACATGGGGGGTCAATCAAGGTTTTGGGAAGGTCTTCCGTGTCAATATGACCAACTTATAGGCTCTTAGCACTAAAGTGCCAAAAGAGACTGCGACTGTTAAGTCGTAAATAGTGGATAATGATTCATACTTGACAGTTGCGCATGCGGACAAACAACGTAATCATAATTACATCTATTATTACTTCAATGATCTAAGCTTGTAAAGCCGAATGTGTGTGAATCATCTAAATAATAACATTACGTTGGCAACGATTTTTGAACTGATTGAAAGGTACTGAATTTAATCATTTGTTAAATTTGTCATTCGTTTCAATATTCTGGAGCGCGGTAACATGATAATTAAGTTAACAAAAAATAACTAACTAAATTACTAGCAATCTGTAGGATTTTTATTGTACATTCGAACCAGACTTTTTCTAGACATCCAGTAAAGGTATGATAAAGGGAAAATTAAATTGGACATCTATAATTTGATGTCAAGCTTATCTAGAGCAACATTAGCTACGATTCATATCCTTATAATATTGTTCATTCTACGGGACATATTGTGAATTATACTTCTCAGAAAGAAAGTTAATCGAAATATATCATTTGGGGTTTTATGGTTCGCAAATCGACTAATTTCTTTGGAATCCGGCACGCTTTGACGTAGCAGTTTCGGCATGATACGCGATGAAACATGCACCACTGATCTGTATTCGCATGTGTGGACCAATTTTAACGTGGGTCTTTATTTTGCATATTTGTTACATTTATTCTATTGTTTTTTATAGATAAACATTCGTTGGTAAACAATCATTTCTTGGGTGTCTGCAATTCTTTGAAAATAATTATATCCGCCTCAGTCACTTATCTTGCTTGGTGAATATGTGTATACTGCCCGCATTTGTGCCCAATATAAATGCCTCTCTATGTGCATCTGGGATCGCTAATCGTATGATTGCAGCGGCCAATTGGCTTTTCAAGTTATCCAGAATGACCCTTAATTTTTGGATATAAACAAGCTGCAAAGCGAAGTGGAGGCTCTTTTTTCATGGTTGCGGTTGCAATAATTGTAAACCTAATTAACGTAACCAGACTGTTTTTTGGAATCTGTTTCTGACATAATTCGATATCGTTTCATTTGATATCCAATACAGTCATCCAAATATGTTTGCTGCTTGTGTCCATGCAAATACTAAATGTTCTGGCGCGTTTCTTACTCGCGTTGGCTTTACCATCATTTCAGCTTACGCTCTGTAATTCTATTGGAAATTTAAACGTCGAAACTTGTTGAAATCCGGCTTCAAGTCCATGTACGTATATGGTCTGTCTGTTTGTGGTCGACACCACAGGGTAGACGCCATATCTCAACTTCGTGCTTCCTACTAAAGAGGGGGTTTATATCGTCAAGTACTGTCGATCTAGCACATAATTTGGATTTGAAAAACAATTCTACGCCATACATAATTTAATTTATTCGTATTCTCCTGTTTTTGTCTCAGAAAATAACGATGGAAAAAGTATAACCAGTTCTACTAGCGAGGTTTAGAATGCTGTCCGGGTGTCACAAAGCCATCGATCAAGCGTTGCTGAATGTTATCCTCAAACATTATAACTATTAATTGTTTCATTTTAATGGCCTCGTTTTTATAGGGTCTCTTCTGAAGCGCTATAAATAACGTGGTCCTAAAACAATCGTTGTATATATTACCCACATTTTTTGTGTTATATATTTACTAAAGGGGCTAAATTTATGAGGTAAAATCCAAATGTTCGGGTCTACCGTGTATTCGTCTTTTCGAAACCGTCGTTACGGATGTTCAACTAAGTTTGGTTAGCCACAACAGTTATAAAATGGTTTGCATATCAACAATTTTGGTCAATAGTCATCACTTTATACCCCTCAAAATTCCATGGAAATATAATAAGTCTCCATCCGAAGACGACTGTGATCGATGAGTCATTCACCTAGAATAACTGTCACATAGGCGATAAGCAATCACGTCTTCCCTGTACTACATTTTCTGGCAGATTTGTCCACGATTAGTCACATTTCTTATTTCTTATGAAACAAGTTTGTGTACTCGGGACTAATTAAAAAATAAGTTTAAGCGTTCCCATTGTTGTGTTAGGTAGTGTTTTACGCCCCTAGTTATTAAGAAAATTAGTCATGTACTTAACTCGCATCCCTTCTTCCCGACGTATAACCCGAATCCCTTAGTTGGGTTTCTCACCATCCACTCCTCATTTACTGATTAATCCAGCTCTAGCTGCACTTTAAAATATTCAGTAAAGTTACGGACAATAAAGTTGTTTGCGTTTCTGTTCTGCCCACATATTTCAGTTTCTTCTATTTTCTGCTGTATTCAGTCATCACCATTGACATCAGATCAATCTTAACTATTCCGGATGAAAACTACGGAATTATATCCACTTTTTCTGTGAGGTCGGGTCCAAAAATGGTCAAAAAATCATATGATTACAAAACCTGTTAAGGCTGAAGCCAAAATGTTATGCGATTGTAAACATAATATAGATAATGTACATTTAAAGAACTGTCGCCGTAATATTCATTATGATGGGGTTGCCGTGTGAACTACATACAGACTAATCTTCAACTAATCCTCGATGAAAATTGATGGTTATTTGAGTCATGGGAAGTATTCCTGCCTAGGTTTTAACCCGAAATTTTAGGATCGAAGCTTACTCTTAAATATTCCTAATTAAGACAGTCGTCTTAAATTTAAGACGACATATTTTTTTAATGAGTTGTTTTAAGATAATTTAAGTGTGAAACGCTAAATTGGGACCGATGGGTCGCGAGAAACGCAAAGAAGTAATGCGGGTAAATAATGACAATTGGAGATTTAGTTGTTCTGAGAATAATTATGACACTAACTTCCGATATAATCTTCAAGATTTATGCAAAATCGTAAAGTTGGGTATGTGTTAGGTGTGACTTTTGTACATTTCATACCATCCGCAAGCGATTGCTCCGTAGGGAGGCGAATTGAATGTTGATAGAACGATTGATTTCTAACAATCATTATTACACAACGATAACAGCATTGAAGGATAAGAGATTGATCATATGATTCTGCGAGATCCAATAGATGTTCATGTACATTATTGCTTCCAACATTTGTTGTTGTGTGGTAGTCTGCACAAAACTATACATCTTCAAAATGTTTAGTAACATCATCTTCCTCATTGTTGTTTCATTTGTATGTCATTTCATAAAAAAATATGCAATTTGTCCAGGTTTTGATTATTTAATCAATCATCAGTTTGGTGTTAATTAATGATAATGTATGTACCAGGATCAACTATATATACTTTTGATAACATTTAAAAGCTGACGACCATACCTAACTGACTTCAAATTAGGTCCTCAATATGCAACCCCTTATGTTTCCAACCAACGCCGCTACCGTTCGGATGGCATAAATTGTACAAAAACGTCCATTTTGGATATGCTATGGATAGGCGATCCCCATGCCTGTAGGTTATCTTTAGAAAAGAATGAACGTTCACAAAGGGAACATTTCACTTTATCTGCGTCAGTTCTCGTGTGGATTTTTACATGAGTGGACAACGAGGAGCCATTTTTATACGTTTTATTACAAGTTGGACAGCGATAGTCCTTCGGCCATGCCACAATTGAATGGTCCTTAACTAGGGTGTGCAAATAATATTTTATTTGGATATATGCTTGAGATCTGTTTGGTGGGCTAGATACCTTATTGTATTTGTTTGGCACCCAGTTGATCTCTATTTATGTTTTTGACTGCGGGTACTTTACACAAATGAGAATTGTGGCAAAAATTGTTAGTCGTATATGTTTGATTAAAAACTATTCCTGGTTTTCCGCTGAGCTAGCTCGAAAAAAATTATACGACTTCCAATTTTAACGTTTTAACGTTGCCATCAAACAACGGGTCCGAAATAAATTGCTGGCCTACGTGTGCTAAATAACGGAAGTGTTCCAAATGTCCATGATACTGTAGTACAGGTAAATGGCTCAAACAAATTCGTATTTCTCGCGAACGGTGATATTTAATTTATAGCTTTACGTGTCGAGCTGTACCAATTGTTACCATGTTCCGAACAGAAAGTATCAAATTGGAGTCTCGGGAGCCCTGTAAGGGTTAGCGCGAAAATTTTAGGCCCTGTTGTGTTCGCGAGCGATCCCCAATAACCAGTCAACTAAACACGCTCAATTCATACAGCAAACATGATCAAGTCATGCAGCTGACCAGACGTCTCTATTTGGGTTATACTAATATTATATCCTAAATGTGAATCTGGTCAACTGTGCATTGCGGTTTGCGACATTGAGCTATTTAAAAAAAGATGAGGAGGTAAAGATATGAGGGATAACAATTATTTGGTTGAGTCAAAAATATCCTATCTTTGCCCGGTAAGCTCTTTTTGATTATTGGCGCTCTTGAGCAACAAGGGGAGGTGGACATGAATTACTGGAAGAAGACAAGAAACTCAATATCATCCAAACGTGTCGAGTTAATCTTTAATATTACTAATCCCTTATTGACCCTTAGCTCATAGACATACGAGCTCAATTAATAATAGTATAGACGCGATGACGCGGAACAAAAATTCAAAATCCATCGTGTGGTTCGAACCCGAGACCGTTAGATTATAAGTCCAACGCTATACTGATTGAGCTAACCGGGCTGACATTTGTATACTAAGATTCCAATCCTATAATACTAAGTTTCCTATACTATAATACTAATATTCCAAAATAGAAAATAAGTTAGCCGTGATAAACTTGTGATAAAGCCGAACACGTGATAATACCAGTCTAATAATACTAATATTCCAAAGTAGAATAATAACGGTTATAACGTGAAAAAGCCTATGTACGTTTATAAAATACGGGGTAAAATGTGTTTCTACATTGCCGTTGGACTTATAATCTAACGGTCTCGGGTTCGAGCCACGCGATGGATTTTGAATTTCTGTTCCGCATCATCGCGTCTAGACTATTATTAATTGAGCTCGTATTTGTTTTGCAAACACTGTTGCGATATATCTAAGGGTCAATAAGGGATTAGTAATATTAAAGAGATTAACTCGACACGTTTGAATGATATTAAGTTTCTATTCTTCTTCCAATTATCCACCTCCACTTTTTGCTCAAGAGCGCCAATAATCACAAAGAGCTTACCGGGCAAAGATAGGATATAGTCTGTTTTTTGAACTTCAACACTAGTGTCAAAGTCGCTAGTGTGCAAGCTCAACGCATATTGGTAACAACGAGAAAGAGATTGGGCTACTGCTTTATAGTTTTTGGAATAACCGCATTTAGGCGCATTTATAGTACCTTCTTACAAAAAATATAATTCAATCATGTGTACCAACTGGCAGCCAGCTGACAGTAAGAAACATCGATGAAAGGATATATCTGCTTGCAGTAGACCTATATTCACATTTGGAGCTGTTTTTGTTAGTTGGGATAGATTTATACTATATTATCACACCCACTCCTTCGATTTGTCCCGAGTTTTCAGTACAGCCACGGTGGTACATGTGGGTTGAACAGGTTGCAGCCACGTCCTCCGCTCCAGATTGTCGAATGAGAACCCCGATCCAGGCTCGAGTGGGGGTTCCAGGGTTCCACCGTGTTCAAGCCTACACGGGGTGTTTATTGTTAATTACTCCTAGCACTGGATTGGACTACAAGGAAGACAAGATTTAACTCTCGAAAATTAGGGTTAGGCACAATTAACGGTTCCTTATAAATGCGCTACTTTTTCTCCAATTTAACAACCCCTTTATTTTACATTTTGGGAGATTTCGACAATATAAAAATCGTAACGGTTCTGACACGCAAAATATTAGGGTATATATGCCCTTCCGGAAAATCGCAAACTATACTTTACTATAACCTAATAACTATCCACCTATTAATTAAAGGATTTTATAATTAAAAGGCAATTATAAACAGACACAGACAAAAATCTATGTTTAGCTTCGTTAACCCTAGTTTTTGTGTCCAATTTAACATGTCCCTAATTTTGCTCTAATTTTACAACCGGTTTATTTTACATTTTCGTAAAACATTTACGACATTTCAAAAGAGTCGAAAACCCGAAATGCTGCAATGTCAAAAATCGTAACGGTTCTTTATAAGTTCGCAGATTAGAAAATGTAAAACGTTTCGAGACGTCGAAAAAGTCGCAATGTCAAAAATCGTAACGGTTCCTTATAAATTCGCGCAATTAGAAGCTAACCCTAATTTTGCTCCAATTTAACAGTGCCGAATTCACCCCGCCCCCTAATTCAACATCCTAATTATGCTTACTTAACACATGGTTTTTTATTAAAAATAAAACAAACATTAAATTAACACAAACGGGTTGTTAAATTGGAGGTCGACGCTAACCTTAATATTTTGAGTGTGTCAGATTTTAATTGCGCTGTTTATAAGGAACCGTTACGATTTTTGACATTTTTTAAATTACGCAAAATTAAAAAAATAAACGCGTTAAATAGAAGTCACACTAGGGCTAACGCTAAAATTGTGCGCGTGTCAGTTTCAAATTCCGGGCTATTTATAAGGGTTAGAATTATTTAGAATATCAATGAGTTATTGAGCGCTTATCGTTTCCTATTATCTTTGTGGTAGTTCAATCCAGGACATCCCGTCTTTGCTGATGAAACTAGGCACAAGTACGGAAACGATATTCAAAGTTGTTTAAATTGCTAATGACTAAAAGTTGAGCGGAAATGATCCAAAATGCCTAAATAATTAAGACGAAAGTGAAATATTTAAATAAGAAGGCTGCCAAATTTTATGACATCACTAAAATCACTAACAGACTTTTTATAATCTGCTAAAATTTCTAACTTCTGGAAGATTCGCATTAAAAATCCACAAGATAAAGTATAAATGAAAAATATATTACCTCACGACCAAACATTTCCCGCTAAGTTTATAAACGGGAAGTCGTAAAGAAAAAACAGATAATTATATATAACCTGATTGATGGTTGATATATATATATAACACAGAACATCTCTTTCACCTCACTCTCTTCACAATAATAAAATACCAGCCTGTTATCGATAAAGTTCGATTTTGTTAGTATTGATCGTACTGAAAATTGTTTCTAAAACGATAATAAATGGTTTGAAACAAATGTTTGCACTCAACAGGACATTTACTATAACTTCAAGTACACTGTTCACAATTCATTGACCTTAGTTAACATTTTTTAGTTCTTAATTCTACACTTCAAAACTTTCGAAAATTACCAGATTGTCAATAACGTAAAACATATCGAAAATTTAAAAATGTCGAAAATTTTCATATATTGAAAATTTCGAAAATTTTCATATATTGAAAATTTCGAACATTCCGAAAATGGCAAAATCGTAGCGGTTCCTTATAAATAGCCACCAACTAGAATCTGGCGCAGAAATATTAGGGTTAGCTCCAATTTAACAAATAGTAAACGTTAATGGGTACCATACTTCTATATAAATTAGGGATTATAAATATAACAATAACACATGTAAATTACGGACCGTTTTAGCGTTTTTAAGGACATAGAAGTGGTTGAATGTTTGATTGACCCCTACTGACCTCACCTTAAATTTGACGCGGGATTTTTTGGAACTATTTTTAGACCCGAAGTACCGCGGGACACAGTGGAAGTAGATTATTTTGAATCGCGAATCACAGCAACTCATTGCCCGAGACGACCTCTAGCAGAGACGACCTCTAGCCGAGACGACCTTAAGCAGTATTCCCGCCAAGAATTTTATTGCGCATATTTTAGGGTACCTAACCAACCGGAATGAACCTAAAAATTTGAAATTTTTTGTTGAAAGATTAGTCGAATAGTAGGCTGGATCACAGTTAAGTGGACAAACAATATAGGCGGTTATTGTCCCGCAAACTTGATTTTACGGATTGTCAATTATTTCAGAAGATTTGTTTTTGTTGTTATTCAATTCAAAATAAGAGTAGGCTCGATTTTAAGGTTTAAACTGTATTCTAAATTCGGGTGAAACAGACCACTCTCTAGGTAACTGACTATTATAAACAGGAAGGCAAAAGGGAAACGTGTACGGAGACACGTCGTTGTGTATTTTGGGTTTTAAATCTTTATTCGAGGTATTATCGTTTATGTTAAAAATTCCGAATATTTCTCTAACGTTTAAAAGAACATGCAAATAATACTTTGGTAATATCCACTTCTCAATTACAAAGTAATGACTACAAGCTACTGTAAATGCAAGCTGCCTTACTATGCAAGCAATCTGAACTTCATACGCAGCTTGACTTTGAACAAAATCTGTTGAAAACGGTATGATTTCAACGCATATTCATCCTTGGCATTTTTGAAAACAAATATTTGAATTCCGGAGATTGAAATACTTGGATTAATCTCCGTGGTCATAAGTAACCAAAAGGGTGCCTGAGAGATATAGTTGTTCAAGCTAAAGTTATCGTACCCCGAGGAATGTGTGCGGAAATGTCAGTTAGAACGTATCCGAGTTAAAATACTGTTATTGTAGTATTATTAGAAATATAAACACCCAACTCATATGGTTGCCGAGACCCATGCGTGAGGCAAACACTACTCCACATTTCGAACATGTGACTGGTCCCGGCGGATGATCCAGTTTCTTGTGCTGTTCAATTTCATCCTTGGTTTTGAATGTTCCTTTACGCGTGCAGCCTCTTATTCGACATCTGAACCTCGTTGAGCGTCTTTTTGAAGGCTTATTGTGTTCTTTTCAAGGGTGTCGATATGTTTAACTCTCAGGATGACGGCTGTACAGATCTGTACACGTCGGCTGTCTTCCGGTATTAGGGTAGAAGTATGGTAGGAAAATAATTGTACATTGTGTGTGCAAATACACACATTCTTATTCCTCACTTATCGAAAAAATTTATTGTTCCACGAGTATGAATTCACTCTCAGCTCCATCCAAGATATTCTTACCCCAACGTCCCTCCAAAGTATAAAAAACCCCTGTCCAAAGTGGCCCCGCCCCACCCCCCGTATTCCAGGCAACAACTGATCGGTTAACCAGACTTAGTGAGTTTTTCCTTGCCGTTCGGAATCTGTTCCCAGAATATTCAAAAATTATACGGCGTCGTTAGTTCGGGGAGCTGCCAAACCCCCAGGAGTTAAAATTAGCGAAACAGGTCCTTTTCGCGTTGTCTTTAGTGGGGGTTAACTGTATGATGCCGTATAATTTTGAATATTATGGGGCCAGATTCGGACTCTAACTGTCTCTAACCGTTGTTTGAATAACCTCAGATTGTAATGTATAATTATTATATTTTATTTAAAATAAATGAAGTAAATGAACTGTAAATTAGTATAAATACAGTAAAATAAATAATATACAGATAGTAATTGTTTCTAAAGTTGAGCACGTCTTACTGGCTACATTTCGCAAGTTTAAACACACAGCATGGTCGTTTCGGGGAATCAACTCATTAAATTATCGTAAGATTGGCTAAGAGCACAAAAAGGACAGTGAACGGTTAAAGGATATATATTTGATATATATTATATGCTGCACTACGTTTTATTTTAGTTAGTCGCACTTAACCAGCTACCACGAATTTATCACAATTGTAACAATGGACGTTACGATCTAATATGTATATAAATGAGTGCTAAAAGGCGCGGACAATTCCGGGAATCGAACCCGATTCTACGTCTCCCAAGTCGATCGTTCTAAGACTGAGCTAATGTGTCTCGCGAGTTAGCGTATGGATACAAGCTATAATGTGATGAAGACTATAATACGAAACTCGTTAAAAAAATAACATTACCGGAAGTAAATGTTGAAACCCGGAAATCGATATTTATGTGGGAAAATCACACCATTGTTTTAGGGGATACTGAATTATTGTGAAAAGTTTTTGGAATTTAAGTTCCCCAACCTGAAGTGCCAGCAAATTATTTAAGTCATTATTATTGTATCTTACAGCTCTAGGACAAAATATACATATTGGGTTAAAATGGTTCAGAATATTAATATATTAACTGCCATGCACTCTTTTGAGCAAATTTAGACTCATGACTCATACTTTACATCCGATGAATTATTTTTTTGTTGTTTTCTCTGTTATTGCGCCTATAAACTAAGCCATTTGTTTACTCAATAGAAAAGTTTAGAAAAACGAAATACGCAAAAACAGAATTAATTTGAAACAATTTGTAAACGGTGAAATCAACTTTATTAGAGAACAGATAGCGCTAACCGACTTAAATTTTACTGTCCGATTATAATTAGCTAGTCGATAACTTGGTCCGGTTTTTGACGTAAAATTTCGGATTCTTAACTTATACGTTCACTTCTTTTCGTAATATTCGGCCGCAAGTTCTCTCAGAATATTCACCCTAGAATTTTATCCTGAAATAGTGGTCAACGTGTTCATATGTTAGACAGAGCTGTCTTAAATAGTAGGAAAGTGAAACTCTTCCAAATGTCATTTGTCAGGTACTCCACCTTGGATTGGAAAACTCAGATTGAAGGAATTTGTGGACTAAAATATATCCCACGCAAAAATTATATTGATACCCAACTTCAAAACATCAATTTCCGGTTTATAGATACGACTTCCGGTGGTACCTTCGGTCTAAAAATGGCATGGAATTTATGGGGCGTCCTAGTGGCATCCCAACATAACTTTGCTCAGTTTCGAGTAAAACGCGAAAAATTGGTCGATGAGTGAAAATAGGCTCAAAGGGCGCACAAGAGTTAAAATGTTACGCTTCGACACATGACCTTCAATCACACAAAGCGTAGTGTTAGTATCTGTTTCTTCTTCGTGGACTTCGCATTTAGTAATAACTGCTTTAGAATGGTTCTGATATTCTTTTAGAATTTATATTAATCGCCCAAACGTCAATGTACCATAATTCTAAAAACTTCCGAAAGTCTGAAAAATATTCGCGCAAAAAAACTGCTCAAATTAAATTTTTAACCGCATATTTTCTAAAATTACTGTACAAAATAATTTTTTGTACAGTAACGTGACTAAAATTAGAAATTTTTTTTAGTCACTTAGTTAACTCTCATTCGCATTCTTGTCACACATGTGTCAAAACTGAACCCCCTTAGGGGGTCTTGTCCGCAACTGTTCAGAATCTGTTTCTAGAATGTCCGAAATTATACGGCGTCGTACAGTTAACCCCCACTAAAGACATGAGCATACTATGCGATATTGGTATGTTTCCTAAAGCATAATAAAATCGAAAAGTGAAAAATCTGTGATTTTGTCACTTTTTGAAAATTTGTACCTTTTTTGGCCTATAACTGGGTCACGTGTTAATAATTTGGGGTCGGTGCCCCCCCCATCAACGGGTCTATGAGAAAATCTATCAAATACCCTTAAAATTGATATGGCATAGAATTTTGCTTCACGATCAAAGTTTTACATTTCGCAAAGTGCGTACAATTGATTCTTCTCAGGTTATGATAATTTAACATTTCACAATAGAGGTTTTTGGGGGTTAACTGTACGAAGACATTTTGAAAACAGATTCGGAACCGCAAGGAAAAACTCTATCAGACTCACTAAGCTTTGTTAACCGATAAGTTTCGGACTATGGGGGTGTTCAGTTGTGACACATGTTCGTCAGTTAATTCCTGGGTTATTTATTTCCCGTTACAATGTGGAACTTTACAAGTGATTGGATTCTGCTTCTTTTTTTATTCGTATTTCCATATACTCTACCGAACTCGCCTACCACAAATATCAACAACAGATTGGTTTTAACTCTAGTACACCAATATGATAAATTATTGTTTGTACAATGAAGTAAGTCGAAACCTAATGAATAGCTCGCAACTGCAATTCGAAATACAACAACCCGTTTATTTTTACATTTTTTAAAATTTCCAAAATGTCAAAAAAATGTCGTAATCCAATATTAGCTCTCCAATTTAACAACTCGTTTGTGCCTATTTAATTCAAAAAAACCAAGTGTTAACCCGCACACTGAACGAATAGATCTACCCATACGCTGCAATGTAAGCCCCATGACACACGCTCGTAAAACTCATTATTTCAGTTCTAGACATCCATATGTTTCCTATTTATTATGCACAGGTGTCAAAAGTACCACCCCGAACGGGTCCAAGTTACAAAAGGTCGGTTAACGGGACTCAGTGGGTCTGATGCAGTTATTTCTGGCGGTTCCGAATCCGTTTTCTTCCTTCATACAGTTAACCCCCTCTAAAGACAAAAATGAGTCGAATATAGTTGTTTTGTCACTTTTTGAAAAATTTGTACCTTTTTCGGTCCATGTTTTGGGGTCGGTGCTCTGAGAAGAATTGAAGCTTGAGTCATGACACGTCGAATAAGCCCAATTTCGAGCCAATCCGACATACCTCACGAAATAGCAGTTTTGACTCATATTTTTCATGAGCACTTTTTCACTAGATATATTATTTTCGACTTAACTACATAACTGTGAAAATCTATCAGACACCCTTAAAATTTGATATGTTATAGAGTTTGGCTTCACGATCACAGTTTTACATTACGAAAAGTGCGTACAATTGATTGTACACATATGTTGTAGGTATGAATGCTAGTTGCAATATACACTATTCAATATAATTTACTGCCAATAATGTCGTTTAGTTTTCTCTTGAACACGGAACAGATGAGTGGTTGTCATTTAGTCTAAATCATTTTTCGTTTCCATTCAAAAAGTTTTCCTATGAATATTGAGAGTTACGTACCATTATATACGCTTAAATTTTTTGTTCCCGTTTTTTTCCGCAATTTTCGGATTTTTCGTTTTTTTTGCGTTCACTTCCGGTCAAAATTCGTGGTCGAAAGTTATCCTAAAATATGGGCAATAAAATTCGGTTTAGAAGTACCGCTTCGTACAGTTAACTCCCTCTAAAAACAGACGTGTCAAAAAGACCTTTGTTTTTAAACGTTAATTTTAACTCGTGGGAGCATGGCAGGTCAACGAACTAGATCGTGCTAGATTAATAAGGCCCCTGGACATCCAACAAAAGTATCGCAAACATGCTGCCATTATTTGTTTTAAAGCTATGGACCTCGAAAGTCACATTGTCGAAATGGAAATTTTTTCCTGTATTTCAGCTTCTACCGCATGGTTTCGAGTCGAATTTTTAGTGAACATACTTTGGGACCGTGGCATGTTTTCTACATCATAATAAAACCGAAAAGTGAAAAGCCGTGATTTTGTAACTTTTTGAAAATTTGAGCTATAAATTTGTTCGCCCATAACTGGTCACGTGTTAAGAACTCGGGGTCGGTCCTCTGAGAATAATTGGAGCTTGAGTCATGGCGCGTCCATTAAGCCCACTTTTGAGCCAATCCGACATACTTC
>SCLF01150310.1:0-10378 GCA_004367975.1 Mesochordaeus erythrocephalus
GATTCGGAACCGCAAGAACAAACTCTATCAGACTGGCTAAAAATCCTGACCCGGGTATACCGCGGTTTTTAGGGGGGGCGCGACCTGGTTAGGTGTGTCTAAAGACAAAACGTGAAAAAGACCTTTTTTATTTAAAGGCTAATTTTAACTCATGAGCTCACCGAACTAAATTGCACTCGATTAGGTATACCCCAGGGCATCCAATAAACGTATCCAAAACGTACTTCGATTATTCGTTTTAAACCTACTTTAACCGTCCCAAAAATTAGTTTTTATGTATGATACCAAAAGAAAAAGTGAAAAATCCGTGATTTTGTCACTTTTTGAAATTTTGTACTTTATGAATTCCATTTTTGGTCTATAACTAGGTCATGTGTTAAGAATTCCATCTGGCATGTCGCCATAGCCTAAGTATTAAAATTATTCGGTTTATTCTCAGAGATTCCGGTAGACGCACAAAAAGATATACATGTAGATTAATTCACAAAATATATTCGACTAGCGTATGGCTCAACTTTGATACAATTAAGGTGTAATATACAAAATCTTGAACCGAAAGAAGAGAAAAATAAGAAACCAAAACTTTTTACTAACCATATAGATATTGTTAGTAGGTCATTACACAGTGAGATCGGTGATTGTTTAAATAGTATTCAAAAGGTTCTGGTTATCCAAACGAAAACTACTAAGGATGGTAAGCAAAATTATTATTTAATAACAATTTTGCGAAATACTAACTGGGGACAATACATAAAATGAGAAAATAGGGTTAATTTTAGAAGCGATAACTCAAATGTAAACCGACCCGGAGCTAACTCGACATGCTATCAACGTGTAAAAGTGGGACACTTCATTAAAGATTTCTATACAAAAAAGAATTCACAACAATCGACAATGCCAAGGAGAGGTGGTGCAAATAAATGGAAACTTAATAAGAGTCGCGGACGAAAGCACTTCGCAAAGTCGTAGCAAACCAAAAAACAAGCAACATTTTTTTTAAATAATTTTTTTGAAGGGAATTTTGATGTTCCGAAATTTACAAACCAAAAAATCAACAAATGTAATCAGTAAATGGTGCTACTATTCTAATTAGGTTATACACTAATTTTATGTTCACATAAGGGGAGCCCCACCGCAATGTGGTATATACTTACGTTATTAGAACTTCTTTCAGTTCCAAATACTATTTAGAAACCTGCGTTTTTGATACGTATTGTACGCGAATAGAAGGTATTTGTTAATTTTTCACGCATAAATGATTAAAATAGCTTACAAAAGGGGCTTACTAAAACTGCAAAAATAAATACATAGTTTACACCACCTAAAGCATAAATAACGTTAAAAATAACATAAATAGGTGCTAGGGACAAGTCGTAAGCAACTGAAAAACGCAAGCAACCTGATTGCTGCTAAAGACCGCAAAGTTAACTCTGTCAATGCTAAAGATGGTATAATATGGATGGAAAATAGTTTTAAAGTATACATAATGGAAAACCATTAGTTAGCATCCAAATTATACCATTCTTAACAAACCACAGTTGCAAGTCTAAAAACAACGAGCTAATACAACAGGAAGAGAAACTAGTCATCCTAAAATTACGCAGGAGATTGAACCACAGTTTTGTCGCGTATTTTACACGATTTTGGTAACCAATTTGGAAAAAATTGATACACCATAGAAAAACCCCTAGAAAAGCATAGAGAGAAATATATTCTGGGAAAATGTTTAGCACGTCGGGGATTGGACGGCTATCTTAGTTTAACTTCGTTAACAAAAAATATATTATAATATCAAGTTATAAAGTATTTTATATTACGTGTTTGAAAAAAGAGAAGTCATCATAAAGAAAAGGTCTTCATAAGTTTTTAGAACACTTTAAGACGTTTTTAAAATGAGGAAAATCTATTCAGGTCATTGATAGCACAAATGTGCCAAGATTGGAGAAATTTGACTAAATTTTTTCATTGGTTGTCTTCATGAAAAGTTATAAAGGCACGAGGCCTGGAGACATGTTAATGTCAGGCCCTCTTTTTTATGATACCAGGAACTAAAAAATTATGAAGTGAAAGGTATCACAAAAAAAATATTTTCCGGCCAGTCATATCTTCTTTGAAGATATTAATATTTTATTGCTATATGAATATTGCATTAGGTCAACTGCGATGAGACCTGTACTTTTAGTTTCTTAAACAAATAATAAAAGGGTACAATTACGAGAACAGATGGAATTCACCACCCAGAAATAAAGGTAATAATATTACATGTAGTTACCAGAATATGTGCCCGACCCAATGGGTATAGCTGATAACTTCCCAAGTGTAGAATAAATGGGTAATAGTTAAATGGTTTAATATTAAATTTCAAATGGGCGATTTGTATGTTCACACAGTACTGTCACATCAATTGAAATCATGCGTATATATAAAGGCCAATCGATAATTCCATTGAATATGAGTAAATAGCCTAAAAAATGAACGAAGCTACTTGAGAATGAACATTTTATTATATACAGAGTCTCATCTATCCCCAATTATCCAAAAAAATCCCTTTTTGGAACCTAGAAATTACTGAATTCACGTCTTGTAGAGAGGGTTAATATAACGCCAATATATTATGCGATTTAAAATATCAATAGAATAAGCAATGTATAACATAACCAGGGAAAGACGCGTACAATATTTTGTGACTACTCATTTGATATTGAATCTAAACATGCGACAGAAAATTCTAATGATGAGTATTTTACATTGGTGGAAACTATAGCCAGAGTACCAAAATCATTAAACCTAGATATAGGACAAAGTATATTTGAATCACACAATAAATAGTTTCAGGTGAACGACTAAGCTTGCATAATTAGATTTCAGCTGAATAGGGAAAATAACTAGAACACGCATTACTATTTTGAAACTGAGAGAAGTGGTAGTAACTGAGACATTAGTGTGAGCAATATAATAATTTCATCTAATTTTAACATGCCGAGAACGCAAGATATAATGCGGAATTAGCGAACCGTAAATAGATACAATCCTACAATTTAACTGAGAAATTAAGACTATGGTTTTTATACATTGGCGTTATACATCGATGATATTGCACTATTTAGCAGTGATTTTGAAGGAGTATTACGGTGTTTTCGAAAACTATTAGCAATCTTTTTTTGCTCCAGAAGTTAAAATGTTTTGGTTAGAACGGAATAATAGTGAACCCAGGAAAAGCGGAAGCTTTTGAAAAATAGACTTACAAAAAACAAAAAAAAACTCACAATATATTTAAAATGCAATTAAATCATTCATACAATCATAGTTGCGCTCGTAAGGCCATTAAGCTTAATCCAACATTTCAGGTAATTTGGCCAGTACCAAGCGGAAATTTTGTAGTATAATATCCCGAAATAGCTATAAATTGTACGGTAACAGTGTTTAAATGAATAGCATATAAAATAGCATATAAACTGAAAATATACAAACGGAAAGTTTTAGTACGTACGGCATTGTAGACGCAAAATTGTATATCAAATATGTCCGTTTTTAGGAAAGTTGGTCACATAACAATTTTGAGTACTCACAACTCTATACAAACATACGGCGTAGATACAGTACCATGGGAACTTATATCGCAACAAAGGATGGGAAATAGTGTTAGATTTGTATGGAGTTGATTGCATTGATTCCATAAGGTTATAGAAGGGGAAAGTAAATCTAAGTAGCACTGCTTTAGAAGAGTCGGACTTTTTTGCGATCTTTCGTACATAGATCGACAACGAATGGATGTTCAAATTTTAACTTATTATAAGGTTTTCAAATACCTTTCATACAAAAATAGTTCCGATGAAAAACGTTCAGTGTAACTAATTTGACAGACCAAAAGCTTTTTCGCGTTTTTTGTGAAAAGTGAAGCGACTTGCAAAATTTACCTGCCATGATCTCAGCGGTCGGACCTCTATTTTAATCCAAATCTTGTCAATGCTTTGCCTTTGAATCATTCTCGTTACAGACAAAACATGGCGGTCTTATCATCTACATAACATTTTTTAATGAATATACACTGGAGAAATCAAACGGTTTACTAATTACAGAACTAAGAGTTTTGACGGTAGCAACTTGTAAACAACATTTTTTATTAATTATTTACTGAAGTTTATTGAACACCAATAACTCACTTTCCTTTTATTAATGTTGTTTGGGTATGCTTCTTGGAAACAAAAAGTGAACAATCGTTGATTTTTATCACTTTGTTTTTTCCAAAAATGTCTCCTCCGTTTCGACATAAAAATATATCTACGTAATTAGTTCACTTGCATTTTCCATATCAACTTCAATCTATGTAGGCTAATCGACAATTACTTCGCCTGTCTCTATAAAATCTTCCATCCAGATGAATTTAGAAACAGGTATCAAATAATTAGTAAATAATTACTAATGATACATATCTTTTATTGAGCTAGGAACGCTGAATTTTTGGATTTCTAGGCATATTATTTGATCGAGAAAATATTATTTGAATGAAATTGCGCGTTCTAACCCTTATATTATGGGCGTGTTTGTAAACAAATAGATTACAACTAGTTACAGAACAATTGCCAATAATACATGAATGTTTGGACTTCTAGCCATAAATTTTATCGAGAAAATATTAGTTGAATGAAATTTCACGTGTATAACCGTTACATTCCGATTTTTCATACTTTATCGGTAAGCAATATTAATATAATTTTAACACCGTTAAATAGTACCCACTGGTTAAGAGCAACAAACAGTATTCGGCAATGATATTTGTGCGTCATCCAATACGACACCCAATTCGGTGCTTTGGTTAGAATGGAATTTATATCCTCAAACAATATAAATGTGAAGAATAAACGTCTCGGCTTTTTCCTTAGGACAAAAAATGACCGATATAGCTTGACGTTAGGTTGAACAGATGTCTTTCCATGTTCGGGACATTTTGAGATGCACTTGAGAAATTATCCCGCATTTTGACCAAACTGATATGGTCAACCTACTTTAGTGAAGGGTCTAGCGAGAGAAGTGAGCATCATAAATACGGTCATCGAGAAGGTTGCTGATAACAGAAAGCTAAAAACAGCATTAATAATGGATATAAGGGGAAACTAGAAAATTAAGAGGATGAAGAAGGCATGCATGATACACCCCTGTCTAAAGTCCCCCCCCCCGACTCTAGAGAGCAAGAGGTCGGTTAACGTGACTTAGTTAGTCTGAGAGTTCTTCATTGCGGTTCCGAATCTATTTTTAAAATGCCCAAATGTATACTCCTTCGTACAGTTAACCGCACAAAACCGCTAAAAGGCGAAAAATACATTAAAAAACGTTACTTTTAACTCATGGGGGTACAGCAGCTCATCGAACTAAATCGTGCTAGATTAATTAGATTAATTTAAAATTACCATAACTTGAGCAGAATCAATTGTACGCACATTTGGTAATGTAAAACTTTGACCTATAACATATCAAATTTTAAGGATATTTGATAGGTGTTCTCATAGACCCGTTATGTAGTTAAGTCAAAAATGTGACTTCGTGAAGTATGTCGGATTGTCTAGAAATTGGGCTTATTGGACGCGTCATGACCCCGGCTTCAATTCTTCTCAAAGGACCGACTCTGACACGTGACCAGTTATAGGCCAGGAAGTACAAAATTACGATTTTTTCATTTTTGCAAAAACTCGGCCACAGAAACCCGGCCAAGGTCCCAATGTATGGAAATAATCGCACTATGTTTCCGATACCTTTATTGGATACCCAGGTGCCTAGTTAATCTAGGACGATTTAGTTCGATGAGTGGCCTAACGGTTTTAAAAAAAGGTCTTTTCGCCTTTTAGCGGTTTTTGGGGTTTAACTGTGCGAAAATAGATTCGGAACCGCAATGAAAAACTCTACCAGAACCACTAAGTCCCGTTAACCGACCTCTTGCTCTCTAGAACCGGTGGGGCACTTTAGACAGGGGTGTGATAGGGAAGTTGAAATAACCGATTGGGCCATAACTCCAGGAGAATCAGAGAAACCGCGCAATAATGTGGAACAAACTCAGAATAAAATCAGTGGTCAATACTACCACACTTGGCACAACTTATATTGATCCATTATTTTGAAGAAATACTTACGTTCCAGGTTTCATTCGAAAGTTTGAAATTCAAGCTTCCGCTTATCGGGAAAGCTTAAACAAATAGCTATATATCACAGAAAGATGCCGTTGTTCTATAAATACATTTCCAGTTTCATCTCAACCGCGAATATTGTTGGGAAAAGAGAAACTAACGATATCGAGTGAAAGCAATGGTTCAGTAGGAATATTCGTAAGTTAAATAATCCATATAGGGAAATCTAGTGATGGTCTCAATTGCTCCAACTACGACGCTGTTAAAAAATCGGGAGATTTATTAGTTGTGACGAATAAAATTTCGCAGATGACCAAATATAGCACCTGGATAAACCAATAACATTTCTGTAGTCTTGTTTAAATAGAAACAGGAGAGTTATATTACTAAAAAACTGTTTTAACGAATTAAGGCAGTAGTTTTCGGTTTTTTATTATTTTGTTTTACCCTTCACATCGTTGTATAATTTAATATCGGGTATAACGCATATAATTTCTATATTTAAGATACTATTAGTTTTCAGGTAACGAAATCGTTAGTAGAGAACATTGTTAAAGCCAACACAACACTTTGTTCCCCATTTTTGAAGCAATTTTCTATACCCCTTATGTGGAGCTAGTTTGTCCCAGTTCAGGTCATAGTGATGATCGAGCCCATCTGTGCCATATGACTTGGCCTTAACCAACTGTTGATTTGCAATACTGTAACCTATTGCCCATGGAACTGATATAAATGCTCGGTGACAGAAACAAGACATTCTGAAATCTAGAATTATTATGACGTTCCTAACAGAAATATTAACTAATGTATACAGAATTCTTAATACTATATAATACTAGTTTATATAATGCTAGTATTATATACTAATTTCGATTACGTCTAGTAGGTCGTCAATTGCCGATTGATACAAAGCGCCAACTTCCGTATTACCGGCAGAATAGTAATTCTACCACGCTGCACATCTTTGATATATTGCTTACAAAAAATTCCATTTACGAAAAAGTTCAGTGATTAGCAAATTCAGCCTGAAAGTATTCACTTCGACATAATGCAATTTTCTACCTATCGATTTGTGGTATAGTCATACAATTAGTGTCATTTACGATGAAAATAAATATTTGAAGTCAGCCATCTGGTTCCTCTAACATATCTTGAAAGCTGTTGAAAATGAAGTTGGAAATATATAAGAACAGAACAGAATCGCCAACGCAGTTGTCATTCAGGAGTCAATCTCCCTGAGCACACCAATAATAAATTCGGGTTGTTTTGAATGGGGATTAATAACCGGTCGTGCTTCGAGCAGTATGCACTTATTGTTTTTGATATGAATTTTGACGTCTTGGGTTTTTGTTTTCCCATCGGAAATTACCTCTTTCAGTTCATTTTGTGCCTCCGGAAAGACTAGAATTTCCCAAATTTTTTGTCCAAGTAATTTACTTTTGATTTAATTTGAATTAATTGCGGCCAATTTGTAATTCGCTCATTTCATTGGATGGATAAATTTAAAATCCGCACACAAAATATCATTAAATGTGGAATATTTTAAGAGAAATACAGAGAATTACTTTTTTTGGCTGAAATCACGGATAAATTTTGTATGACCAATTTTAAATTCTAACTTCGGGGAGACAAGCATTGAAAACTGTGGTCATTTTTGTGCTCAAAAAACCACAGCGCTCCAGTTTTTTACAAGAGTAAAATTTAGTTAGTGATACGCACTTTCAGTTGATTCAAATTTTCCTGATGTCAGAATGAGGTGTGTTGAGTATGTCAGCGAAGTACGTATCGCAAAATAATAATGTACCATCCAAACGAATTTTAACGGTACATCTGAATGCATATATAACGCTCCATCGCACATATTGGAATGCTTACTGTTCATATTGCTGTTGATAAATATCTGGCTGTTCCTGACGAATAAAGAGCGCCCAACATGACTGATCCGTAACGTGTTCAAAGGGGTCGACAATCGTTGCACAAATGGCGACAACAATGTACCCATCAACAATGGCTGGATTGATACAGTTTGCATTCTGAATGCTAATAAAAATTCGAATCGCCAAAGGTGGAAATTAAGTATAAGGGGCTAATATCACAGAGGGCTTCTTCACTCGATAATTTCGGTTACTTCGGTCGGTTACTTTAATCAGTAGATGGCACATCTGCCTCATTTGACGAAAACCATACATTGTATCTTTTTTTAATTTGGCACTATTAAAGATTTATCCATTTCCCATTTGAAAATGTATTTTGGTTGTCGTACAGTAACGTACAAACGGAACGTGGCACAAAGAATTGTTCTTTTAGATGAAATTTTCTCAGCCTTCTTAATTTAAAAAAAACCTTGGCAATTTTCTTTAGTATAAAAAAAATAATAACTTTTGCCAACTTTAAGTAGTATAATACGCCGAAAACTGTGTTTCTATATTTCCCTCTCTCCGAGCGGTTCTACGTTTTAGAATATATCTCGAGAAGCTAGCTAAAGGTTCCATCGTTCAATATATGTATTAATTGTAATTATACTGTAATTATATAATGTAATTATATAATCAATCGGGATGATTACTCAAAGCTGATATTTTTCTGTACTTTGGTCATTAATTTGTGGATCATATAAAGGAGAACGAATTTATCTCGACTACACCGCTTTCTATAAAAAAGAACCTTGTATAGATAATTTCAGATATATCACATCATCCTGTGCGTGTCAATTATATTTTCCACCAATACGACGTGTCTATTCTTAAAATTAAATTGATATATCGAAAGATTGAACCCTAACACTACTTAAAATTGGCAAAAGCTTTTATATCTTTACGGATGAGAAAACGGTATTCACTTTGACAGCCCTTAGTTTAGACGCTACTGTACTAAAACCAAAAGAGACATACTGGTAGATCGGCAATGAGTTAATCTTTAAAACGATACTGTGTATGGTTTCGAGAAAAATTCGAACGAAAAGTCGATCCTTATATAGTAGCTAAAACTTAATACCAATTTGTTAACAATATTCAATTTTATTAAGTAAAAACTAACGTATTTTGGACTATGTGTTCTCATTCGTGTGATGAAATCACGTCGCTCGTTTTGACCGGCTACACATCGGCCTGGTGTATATGATTCTTCTCGAATTTGGAAATTCTTCAAGTCGAGCATTCGTCGCGAATAGTTTGAGGTGGCACAAAGCTTAAAATTAAATAATCACTCAATTCGTTAATAATAACACACCATATCTTTGACGAGATTTTTATCATCTGGATGGACCAAATTTAGAAAGGTCTTTCCGATGACCTGACTCTCTCGTATTCCGAGACAGTTTAATATTGTGTTATTTGTTTTCAAAATTTGTAATTCATTTTGTTCAATAATGAACATGCAACCCCTCGTGGAATTATTGATAACATGATTGAAGCGGGTGATCGATAGCAACGCGGGTTCATCAACAGTATGATTCCTGGCACCGTTGATATTCTAAATGATAAATTATTTTTGGGATTCTATTTTATATAGCCGAATTTCTCTTAACGCGCCAAAGGCCACCTTAACGCGCCAAACCTACCTTAACGCGCCACTTTTTTTTTCGCCGTACCGAAATTATGATATGCTATTATCTGAATTAAACGAAAATAAATTTCAAACGCAATTATAACAGAATCGATCTATGAATTTTTAGTTACATGATTGTTTTGGCATTTTCGCATTTGTAACGAATGAACATAAATACAAAATTATCTAATAGACTTAGTGGGTCTGAGAGTTTTTTCTTGCAGCTCCGGATCTATTTTCAGAATGTCCAAAATTGTACGCACTTTTGGTAATGTAAAACTTTAATCGGGTAGCCAAACCCTATAACATATCGAATTTTAAGGGTATTTGATAGATTTTCTCATATACCCGTTATGTGGGGTGGGCGAATTTAAGTCACAACTGTCATTTCGTTGGCTCGAAAGTGGGCTTATTCGACGCGCCAAGCTTCAATTCTTCTCAGAGGACCGATCCTAGTTATAGGCCAAAAGTTTTTCAAAAAGTGACAAAATTACGAATTTTTCACTTTTCGATTTTATTATGATTTAGAAAAGATATCAGGATCGCAAAGTATGTTCACTAAAAATTCGCCTCGTAACAAGTTCGTTAAAACTATATTTCAGGACGGTCAAAGTCAACTATATTCCACTGACGTTGTCTTTAGAGGGGGTTAACTGTAAGAAGGCGTGTAATTTTGGACATTCTGAAAACAGATTCGGAACCGCAAGGAAAAA
>SCLF01150421.1:0-10378 GCA_004367975.1 Mesochordaeus erythrocephalus
AAGTAAACGCTAAACTGATGAACACCATGGAACGAACCATGGAGAAAAACTAGTGCGGTACGTGAAAATAGGATATATGAAATAAGCGAAGAATTATGCTGTTGAAGTGATTTTATTTTGGTATTTTATATTACTTTCATGTTTGGTGGAAACGATTTTTCTGAGGACGCACGCAGCTATCTAGTTCCCAAAAACTTGTTTACGGAAAATGGAGAATTGTAAAGTAATCAAACAATCTACATAATGTATTTAAATTAAATTATATTTATAGTGGTTAATGACTAAACGACTGTAGAAAATAATGAACCTTTTGTTAGGCCCAAAAAGCAAAATAATTAATCTATTGAACCAAACCTAATATGTGGAAATTTCTATCCTCGTGACTTATCCGTCAACATTATTAATGTCCGGTACTTTTTACTGTCTTTAATCCACATCATTTTTATATTATTTTCCACCGCTATCCTCTTGTGTATCTTGTTTACTGGTGTAACTATTTACCATGCGAATTTACGTCAACATTGGAATTCTAGAGAACTGACCCGCATCGTCACGACGTTAATATATCCCTGGACTGCTTGTACAGACAGATCTGATTGGACGTGGAAGGTGCAGGAAGATGCATGCATGTAGTAAACTTATTTTATCTAGATTCACCAAAGGCCGGCAAATGATTATATGAACAACAGTGTTGGCGAACTCTTTCAGATACTGTTTTCCGTAAAATGTTCGTTTCATTAGCCGCACCGTAGGTCGTAGCATTAAAGGAATACCGTAAGTTTCTGATCGCGTTGAGCTCTCTCTATTCGTGTGCACAGTACGACATAGTGATTCTGCCATTCCTGGCATCCCGATGGACGTACATAGTGAATATTCGGACTCGCCGCGGGTAGCTCAGTCATCGCCATCCTTCGAATACAGCCTGACGCCCTACCGTTTCTCAAGCTGTATGGTAGTCCTACATTGCTCATCTTCACCAACCTGATGGGGCGGATGAATCCACAAAGGGATTCACTCGTCTTTCTTACGTCTTTAATACGTTGATCGTGTTATTTCTGCTTCCTGGTGAATGAAATTGGCATACTGGTGTCGTAGCTGTTAATATTCATGTAATCAGTCCATTTGTGTCCACGTTTCAGAAACACCCGTCATAATTCCGGACCAAAATAAGTATTAGGAATTCCTAAGTCGCGGAACATGAAGTAATACCATTGTCCATATTAACTTCATAATGTGCTTCGTTAACCTAAACTTATATATTAAGGAATAGACTATCTTTCCCTGGAGATCAAACTATCATTAGCAGCGTACAAATTTCGCAGATTGCACACAATAATGTGTGTTTTCTATTAACCTTTTCATATTGGCCGAGAAAATATCCTTTATTTAATAAAGGATATCAAAACAGTTCAGGAGGCTATGTTTTGAAGCCCGGATAAAATACCGACGTTCGATAGCGTAAATTTCCCCTTTTCAATCGGACATTAATAATAAACCACTCCAAACCACCATGCAAAGATAATCGAACCAGAAAAAGCGATTATCAGAGTAATCTGCGCCGTGTACCAGGATAACGGAACACAGCGAAGGTAGTCCGCTCAATAATCCTGTAAACATACAGTGTTGAAACATTTAATAGTTTAGGTTACCTCCAGGACATCAATTTCAACACGGGTAATTCTAGTCCGTGCTAAAACACTACTCGAGATTTTATTTGTTTAAATTCGTATTCACTTAAATAAGAATAAAGGTGTTTTGACAATATATTAACCCCGTTCACATTATAGAGTGCGCAGAGAAGTTGACCCTTCGAACCAGAGAACCAGATAACGATGAAAAAAGTCAAAAATAGCCAAAAAAGTCGAAGAAGTCGAAAAAGTCGAAAAAGTCGAACCAGCCGAAAAGTCGAAGTCGAAAATGTCTAAGAAGTCGAAGATCTCGAAAAAGTGGAAAAATTCGAAAGATTCGTTATTCGTTGATTTAACCAGGGAGCTTGGGCATTTATTGTGCATTGATATTATATTGTTAATCTTGATTGGTATTATTTATTGAGTGGCAGGGGTTGCATAGTCCGATTACTAACTGTAGTGCTCAAAATAACTAGCGAGGACCTTAGGCGAAAATGCGTAAAATTTGTTCTGCTCAACTTATGGCAATTTTCAAATTTTACAATATATTATAATGTTCGATTTCCCCCGAAATTGGACTCATTCGACGCGCACGAATGTCAGCTACATTTCATCTCATAGGATTGACCCCGAATTCCTAACCCGTTATGTAGTTATAGCAACTAGAAATCTAAAATGTGATTTCGGGAAGTATGTATGATGGGGTCGAAAGTGCACTAGTTGGACGCGCCATGATTCCAGATTCATTTTTTCTCAAAGGATCCACCCGCCAAAAAATGGAACTCCTAAAGTACAAATTTTCAAAAAGTGAGAAAATCACGAATTTTTCACTTCTAGATTTTATTATGATTTGCAAAATATGCTAACATCCCAGACTATGTTCACTAAAAATTGGACGTAAAATAACTGCGTAAAAACTAAATTTCGGGACGGTCAATGTCAATTATGCCCTTTTTAGAACAATGTGATTTTCGAGGTCCATAGGTTCAAAACAGATACTTGTATTTAATGCCCAATGGTCTACTTAATCTACTACAATTTATTTCGCTGAGCTGTCATGCCCTCAGGAGTTAAAATGAACGTTTTTTCCAAAAAGTGTCTTTTTCATGTTCTATCTGTACGACGCCGTATAATTTTGGACCGATCGCTTCTTACTTGAAAGGGGGGGCGACTTTGACAGGTGTGATGTAACAGTAATTTATTCATCAAGAAATTATTAAATAGCGTTTAACCGACCACTAATTCTGAACACGTGACCTAGCTATAGCCCAAAAATGGAATTCCTAAAATAAACATTTTCAAAAAGTGACAAAATAACGAATTTTTCACTTTTCGATGTTACATGGCGAAGTCCATAACTTTAAACTAAATAATCGCAGTGTGTTTTTGATATTTGTATTGGATGCTCCAGGGTCTGCTTAATCTAGTACAATTTAGTTCAGTGAGCTGCGGTGCCTCCAGGAGTTAAAATTAACGTTTTTTCAAAAAAAGTCTTTATCATGTTATATCTTTAGGGGGTTAACTGTAGGCCGTTAACTGTAGTTGTTCAAGGCGTATAACCAAGTTCGAGTCTGCGCCCACATTCGGCTTTACCCAAGATTAACAACAGTTCCAAGTTTAATTTATTTGTTTTACAGGTGAGAAGCGTCTAAAATAAGTTACAGTGGACCATCAAAAAGGGCCGCTTTTATAGTCTACAATTGCTAGTAACAGATAATTTAAGAGCTAGTTATTCCATTTGAGATCACGGCCAATCTCCCTGAAGAATAATCGATTGTAACGGTCGTAAAATTGTTTTAGTTTCTTCTTCAAATTCGGATACAGTGCAGATGGAGGATGACGGCGGCCCTTGCTCTAAATAACAAATATGGTCATAATTTAAAATGATGTGAAATCATCCGTGGTGATCTTTTGAAATGTATATCCCAAAAGGCCACTCTGTGGATTTTTTTTTTTGCTATTTGGTAGAGGCAGCAGTGGCCGGAGACGGACGTTTACTGAGACTCCTGGATGAAGACAAATATAATGGTAACTGTTATTATGTCCCAGACTTAGCACAAAACTTGACATCCGTTACTTTGTTTATAATTTATACCGTAACCAAAGTAGTTATCTTCAAATGAGAAACACCATTGGATAGAGCATGGCATAGTCTATAAGCATGCACAATTTTATAATAATTCAATGTATGCTTCTCCAGAAAATTGGAAACGAAAATGAACTTGTTAGATTTTGGAATATTGTAAGTCCAAGTCGAGAGAAATGGTGATTCAACAATAGCGGGGTGTTGTACGTAGAATTCTACATTTAAAAATTAGTGCGGAATTTCGTAATTCTATTTAGTTATATAACAGTAAATGTATATTACCACGTATATCAAAGTCATCCGTACAGCATAGTGTAATGATTTATATTTTACTTTCCTTATAAAGTTGCCTATACAAATTAGAAATGACTACATTATACTGTACGGATGACTTTGATATACGTGGTAATATACATTTACTGTTATATAACTAAATAGAATTACGAAACTCGGCTCTAATTTTTAAATTTATAATTCTGCATGGAACACCCCAATATTGGTGAAACACTATTTCACCAGACTTACAATTGGACTTACAATATTCCCAAATCTAACAACTTCATTTTCGTTTCCAATTTTCTGGAGAAGCATACATTGAATTATTATGAAATTTTGCATGCTTGTAGACTATGCCACGCTCCATCATTATTTTTAGCTTCTTCCAGGAGTCTCAATAAACGCCGGTCTCCGCCCACTGCTGCCTCTACCAAATAGCAAACAGAGTGGCCTATTGGGACATGTATAAATCATTCTACGGTCGATAAATATTAGTTTTCCCTTCGCCTGAACTCGTACAAGAAGACTTTTTCTCGCTCATTCGCAGTTGGGTGTATTTAGAAACTCTTTGTAATCCCAATATTCAATTTCAGTTATCATTTTTTATTGTCGGTCGTCTAAGATGTTATTTTAGCTGTTTCTGATGATAACTGGAGATTATCTACTATCGGTGTAACTTCCGGTCCAAATATATTGAAACCCTAGGAGCCCAAGTCACTCCCAATATTCCAGTATTGCGGGTGGTTAGCGTAGATATAAATAAAGAAATTTTAAATTAAAAATTAAGTTTTATAACAACGAGCATGGCACCGGAAAGACCTTCGTGAACGTATGGTTAGAAGGAAAACGCTGTTGTATGTTGGTAGACAGCGGGAGCGAAGTAACCATACTTCCACGGAGGTTACTTCAAAAAGAGTTTTTGGCGGAGTTGCAACAAACCAACATAAAAATTTCAATCTATACAAACGATCATGTTTGTATAGCTGGTACATTGTCTTTGAATTTAAATTTGAAGGGTCCCTTGGGCACCACACGACGTTTGTAACGGATAAGGACTGCATACCCATCTTGGGGACCTACGTACTAAGACTGATTTTAGACCACCAAGGGAGGTGGTGTAATATTGTTAATTTGAGAATCGTACTGTATATATCGTGTAAGGACCAGAGCAAACTCATTTTTCACTTGAAAATGGAAAAGAGTCCATTTAGGCAGACAGTAATATGTAAAAAAAAGTTAACAATACCGCCGAAATCGGAAATCGGAATAGACGGCCATGTTATGAAACGATCCACCTCTGAGTGGTTTCTAATAGAAAATATTTGTCGTATAAATAATCTGAGTCCGCCAAGGCCCTCTACCGGCAGACACAGTGGGCGCACTGACCGATCCGCCTGTGTAATGTGACAAATGTAGGCATCTGGGTCGAAAAATGGTGCCCCTGCCAATCATCGCGTTAGTAGAGGGTCCGGACCGGATCCAGATTGAAAGAAATGTAAAAAAGGTAAAGAAATGGATCGCGGAAAAACGAACAAGAACATCAGAAGACGAATGAGGAAAATGAAGAAGGAAAACAGAGGACCAAGAACGGCCAAAGGATCGAGGTTAATTGTCTGTTCACGAATTTAGAAATCAACGAAGGTGGGGTGAAAAACGTAAACACCGGAAATGAAGGATTTTCAGAAGTTCATGGGAATACCCCTCGAAACACAAATCATACACATGGTCGACTGCTTCATTCACGGAAGAAATGAAGACGAAAATTTAGACCAATTGGAAAAAATAATGAACATCATGAAGAAGTATGGTCTTATTATTAATCCAAACAAGCACAGTGGCGATTCATTGAAATCTATGAAATTTATCTATTGAAATATAATGGCCACTTTTCCATTTCACAATTAATTTCTTACGACAACTCCATGGTAATATAGTTTACGGCGACTGATTTCGTAACCGTAGGTTTCCTATATTATGTGTACGAACACGTATTTGCCGTTTTCAATCGTGCTTTGGCCTACTTATAATGAAGTAGGAAGTCTACTTCACGAAGTCTTATCGGTTACCGCAATCAAATCATTTTATGTCCATTTCTGGATAGGAGGTCGCGCCAAAAGTGGATATAATTACGTAGCTTTCACTCCAAATGGCAAAGATGACATGATCAGAATTTGTCCAAATGGAGTTCCAAGAAAAGCGATATTTAGGCGAAGAGAATTTCCGGATTGAGTATTGTACTCCAATCAAACAGCTTGGACTGTTAGTGGTATATTTCACTTAGAAATGAACAGGTTTGCTGAAGGTACCCGCCAGAAATATCCCGATTTTCGATGAAAATATTATTTTGGTAATTATGCACCCTTATGTTAATAACTTATTTTTAAATATTGCGTTTGTAGTATGTTTGCAAGGACGTTTTCTTCCATGTACCTAATGTCGAGTGCCGAATTTATAGACTTTCAATGGGCCCTCCTCTCGTTACCAAATTTAATTACACTACCGTAATCTTTGGATAGTTTTGACCAAAGACCCCGTTTTCAGTGCTTTTAGAGCCTTATAAGTGTTAGATGTTTGCTATCCCCTACTGACTCCCCCAATTGGACGTGGAACTTTTTGAATTAATTTATAGATAGTCGGAAGTGTCAGCTAAAAACCGGAAGTTGATTACTTTGAATCGGAAATGACACTTTAAAACAGATAGGCTTTTTAGGGCAACATATTGACTTGCTAACTTGACTTGTTTGTTTGTGTACCACGATTCGAGATTAAATCTGTCCAATTATTATTAGTGTTGAAACTAATGGTGTAACTCCGCCCAATATTCATATTAGACTGATCCCGACTAATACGTTAAAGCTACGGAGTTTATAACCCGAATATACAAATGGTACATACGTATTTAGGACCTTTGCTCTGGTTTCCACCTAGTCGTTTAGAAGAACATGCGAAGAAGCCTTTGGTCTTCTCCACGTCTCAATTACAACATTTTTGCCGGAATTTACCAGCTCAGTACGCAGATTTTGCCGACAAGGTTGTTGCAGGACCTATAATACTGAAATCTGTAATAAATGCTAGACTTCAATTTAAAATCAAATGATTATGTATAATATACAATAATGATTATTGAATAAATATTGAAATAAACCGTAAAGTGTTAAACCCGAAAGTCTAATTTACGTCCGCCTAGTACTCTCCAGCAATAGCGACGAGTAAAAGCGGTATGATTGTGAACAAAATCGATTGAAAAGTGTTTAGATTCAATCACCTTATACATATATCCCAAATCTTTGAATAGGCTTTGAATAGCCTGTTATGAACTTTGGAATTCCTAAATTTAGGTTTACGAAAGTGGTAAAAATCTAAGTGACTCAAAACCTCCACTCAATAGAGATTCGGGATATACGTAATATTGGAATAATAACGAAATTGCTTATTCTGGAAATGAAAGCTGCTCGTTTTTGTTGTTGGTCAAAAATATCCAAAAGATTGTCTGCGACTTATATCAACAAACCACATGACCAAACCATTCGAGTTCGAAGTGATATTGGGCCAAACCTGGTTCAAACATTTTGGTTCTCCATTATTTCTACCACGGGACATGCAGTAAAAACCGCGCGTTGAATTGAAGTAGAAATCGTTCTCGTTGACAATATTTTTCAACCCCAAAAAGTCTTCAACCTTCTAAAATAATATTTGGTGGATGTTTGATCGTCCAAATGTTTTACATGAACATTAACAGACGCATAAATTGTAAAAGAAGTAAAACCGGCACATCTCGGGCGACAACTGATAGCTTAACGAACCTTAGCGAGTCTTATAGAGTTTTTCTTGTCGTTCCGAATTTGTTCTCAGAATATGCAAAATTATACGGCGTCGTATAGTTAACCCCCTAAAACTAGGCCCGGGACATCCAATAAAAGCATCGAAATATACTCCTATTATTTATTTTAAACTACGGACCTCGAACGTCACATTGTCCAGACTGGACAAAGTTGATTTTGAGCGCCCTAAACTTTAGTTTTTACGCAGTTGTTTCGAGTCGAATTTTTAACTAACATATTTTGGGATATCATCATATTTTCTACTCATAATCAAATAGAAAAGTCAAAATTCGTGATTTTGTTACTTGTTGAAAATGTATACATTATAAATTCCATTTTGAGCTATCTTAATTATTTTTCCTTGTGATATCCAAACTTATCTGATTGCCCAGTAATCAACCATTGTTATATTCGTAGTTTGGCCTCTGGGAGTTATCCAATAGAAATCAATGAGTAATCGTGGCAATTTTCGAAGATCAAGTCCACGTACTTCACTTTCTTCGACGTGTGATTACAGTCGATACCCGGTAGGGATTTGGAATATAGGAAGTCATACAGCTGTGCTTCCAATTCTACATTTCGCTACTGCTGATTATACACCTGCATTTGAATACATTTATTTTTAAAATTCGATGTTTTGTAAAATTTGGTCAAGTTAAAAAAATAATTCAATATTTGCTGCGTTTTGCCTGAAGGTCTCACGCTCAGCTGGACTGACCGCGTGGATCTCTTACTCCATGTTGCATACTGCCGTTTTGAAAGTTAATTTTATTTTTTCGTTTCTGCAGGGTGTTAAATGGGTCAAAAGACCATATTGTATTCCAATTTCGTTAGGTTAATGGGGTAATCATGGGCAATTTCGACTGAAAATTTATTTGTCGAAATTACTTTTTAATTAACCCGTCTGAACCGCCTAGTTTAGTCCTCGCGTGTTTTTTTTGCGAAATTACTATTTTAACTGTGACGCGCTTAGCATCTCCCCTTAAGTGCTTTCATAATAAATTTTTTTAAACGATTAAAAACGATTAAAAAACGATTAAAAAACGATTAAAAAACGATTAAAAAACGATTAAAAAACGATTAAAAAACGATTAAAAAAAAACGAATAAAAAACGATCAAAAAACGATAAAAACGATTAAAAAACGATCAAAAAAGGATCAAAAAACGATAAAAAAACGATTAAAAAACGATTAAAAAACGATCAAAAAACGATAAAAAAAACTATCAAAAAACGATCAAAAAACGATCAAAAAACGATTAAAAAACGATCAAAAAACGACTAAAAAACCATCAAAAAACGATAAAAAAAAACTATCAAAAAACGATTAAAAAACGATCAAAAAACGATTAAAAAACGATAAAAAACGATAAAAAAACGATAAACAAAACGAACAAAAAACGATCAATAAACGATCAAAAAACTATTAAAAAACGATTAAAAAACGATCAAAAAACTATAAAAAACGATAAAAAAACGATTAAAAAACAATTAAAAAACGATCAAAAAACGAACAGAAAACGATCAAAAAACGATAAAAAAACGAACAAAAAAAGATCAATAAACGATCAAAAACGATTAAAAAACGATTAAAAAACGATCAAAAAACGATAAAAAAAACGATTAAAAAACAATTAAAAAACTATCAAAAAATGAACAGAAAACGATCAATAAACGATCAAAAAACGATCAATAAACGATCAAAAAACGATCAAAAAACGATCAAAAAACGATAAAAAACGATCAAAAAACGATAAAAAACGATAAAAAAATCGAACTAAAAACGATTAATTTAATTATTCGAGATTACAATTTATACGTCTGGCCTACGTGATACCAACCTTAACAGAGATCCATGGTGATATCCGTAACTCACGCCCATCAATCACCAGCACTTGCTGACGCTGGAAGTATTTAGTCCATTTCTGGTAATGTTTGTAATACTGAGAGGTGCGAACAGCTCGGTAACGGCGGTTGATTTGACCCCTTCTTGTAAGCAAACGGGTCTTCAAACTCCATGAAGGTCTTTTTAACAAACTTCGCTTTGCTTGAACTTGGACCCAGTCGGAAACGATTCGTTCAATTGGGTCACGTACCACTATAATTAGCTATTTCTAAATTTCAAATTTTCTGAGACTTATTAGAGATTCACCTTGATAGAGGGATTAAATGCTTTTATCCGCATTGGCGCATGTTGATTGATAAAGTATCTTAATCGCTTCAGAATTTAACTTCTCTTGTGCCTTTTTATTAGACGATTCAAAGCCCGCATCTATCCTAGTGACGTCATCATTTGACGAACTGGCGTCGTTTTAAATTCACAGAACGAAATACATGATTTGGTGTCGGTCGAATATCTTCCTACAAATGGCTTAAACGAAAAATAATACACTAGTGCCAAAGTCGCCCCCCCTAGGGGGTCCGGATTGCAGAACAGCGGCATCTGATAAGAATTGAAGCGTGGGTCATGGCGCGTCGAATAAGCTCACTTTCGAGCCAATCCGACATACTTCACGAAATGAAAGTTTTGACTTAAATTCGCTCACTCCAAATAACGGGTCTATGAGA
>SCLF01150532.1:0-10377 GCA_004367975.1 Mesochordaeus erythrocephalus
CCAAAAATTTGAGTGACGTCAACTTCGCCACGATTTTTGAAATTACAAATTGTGGCGAAGTGCCCGTAGTGACTGTATATCTCATTATCATGATTAAATTCCAAGCTGTCGATTTGAACTCCCCAAATTCTTAAATGAATAAACCACGCTCTGGTTATCGCAGAAAATAGTAATCCGTTTCCCGCGGAGTTCCTTTCTTAATTTCAAGTGCAAGGAAAATCGTGTATGGCCCAGCCTTGTTGCTGTTCGGTGAAATATTCCTTGTTGATTGCGTAAACCAGTAATATCCCGTTGCTGCCTGTGAGGCATCTGTAAACAAGACCACTTTTTGCGTATTTTCCACCTTCTTTATCCAATGATAATCCAATGTTTACCAGTTCTTTTCGCAAGTCCTCATCAATGACGCCCATAATTCATTTGTTATGTTCGCTTTCGTTATGAATCTTGTCATTTATCTGATGTAACATTTCATTTTTCTACAAGCAATCTGGAAACTCACTGCTATCCCTCGTAACCGTTCCGGTATGTTTTACATGAAACTTTTTATTCGCTTGCAATTTCTTACACAGTTGCAAAAGTTTCAGCCATTTTTACTCTGGTTCTTCTAAGACCTGTAGCTCATGTTGTAGGTCCGTAACTGATTTATCCAGAGAAACAGTCAGTATTACTCCCAGAAAACAATTCAAAGGTATTTTATCTGGAACTGCGTATTCTTGTGTTGATTACCATGGATTCTTCAAATAAATGGAGGCTAGTATTCCTCTTCTTCGGGTACAGTTTATTACCACCATATTAACCAGTTGGAACATATGTGGGGCCTTCTGTAAAATAGCATCCCAAAATATTAAAATCGCAAGTTTTCAAAGCTTCCTGCTTTCCTTGTTTAATTCAATAATTGGAAACCCCACTAATTATCCAACTCGCACAAATTATCCTGAAGTTTAATGACTTACAGGATTTGTTGCAAATCCTCCATTTACAAGGTGCTGATATTCTCGGCCTTGCGTCCAAGGCCGCCAGAACTAGGGGTGTTTGCAATTATGTCTCTTCATTATCTCTTACGAGTGTTTATTCACTCCTCTATGTAATGCCTGATATTCCTGGTGTTGATTTCTCTGATCATTAACATAGCGATTTTCTTGAAATTCTATAAGATTCCTGCATAGAAGTCTTGATTCGCTTTTTTCTCGCAGAGTCGCTGTTACCTGCCATCTAAATGCCATATCCCCCTACAGTTGGTTACTTTTTGAATATCTCAATTTTTCATATCAATTTGATTCTGCTGCAAATCTGGCGTTCCAGTTTGCGCCCGATTTATGTATATTCATAAACCACGTATCCATCAACACATGTTATTTTTGAATATGGGTTGAAACCGCCGTAATCCTAGGCCACCAGCCTTTTTTACATGTAAGCTTATTTCTGCGGGCTTTTACCATTGCTACGCCACCAGATTCTTATCCAGCATGTTTCTATGGCGCCCTACTGTTATCCGCCAGATATTGATTTTGTCTCTGTTAGACATTCCGTTCCATACTTCTAGAGCAATCATTTTTCCTGTAAGATTTCTCCATACGAAGATCCCAAACCAATAATTTCTGGTCTCTTTCTGCTGGGCCAATCTCATGGCTAGCGCCGCTTATAGGTCTTTTTTGTTGGACCAATGATGCACTGGTACACACTCGCTCAAGCTGTCCTTCGATTTTGGAAGGTTAACTCAAGTCTTAAAATTACTAACAAACCCTGATTTTGTGTTGTTGTGGCTTTTTCATGTGTTCCTACAGGTTGTGTTTTGCTTCTTCAAACAGTATGAATAGGACACTCGCTTCTTTATCTCCGCCTGTTGTCGATGGCATTAGCCAGACACTCAGTTCTTCGAATAATTGCATCAGAGGAGGACTATTGTTGATTTCCGTTGTCAGGTCTTCCCCGAATTTTTCTTCACAATATAAATTTGTCATTCTCTACAATGTTTTCCGCCTTCCAGCTAATTATTCCTAATTTATTTATCAGCCGAAGACTTCAAACGTTTGTTAACTATGATAAGAGTCTTAGCCATACCCTTTTCCTTATAAGACTAAGCCTTTACCCAAATAATATTTTCCTAAAAGTCTTTTGGTAATACTTATTAGTAAGACTTTACATAAGGCTTTTGCTAATAACAAAGACTATTTTGAAAGGCTTTTATTTAGACTTTTCTCTGTAAAGACTTTCACGGACTTTTAAAATATGTTATGATTTAAAATATTTTATCCGTAAGACCCATAATACCAGAGGTCTTTAGGTAAGACTCTTAATAAAAAAGCAACTATTTTGGTAAGACTCTTAAAATCTTCTTTTTTAGCTAGAAGACTTTCAAAGTAAGACTCTAACGAATTTCCAATGTCTTTTTTAGCAATAATTTTGGTAATACTTTTTAAATCCACGTTTCAGTAAGAAGTTTCAAAGACTTTTTTCCCTAAGGTTTTTAAATACGACTCTTAGGCCCGACTCTTTATGTAAACTCTAAAGTCTATTAATAATAAAACTTTTTTAAAGTAAGACTTTTACCAACACATTTGGCAAGATTTTTTCAGAGGTAAGGCTCTAAAAAAATACTAATAACTAAAACGTTTTATAAGACTTCTACCAATAATTTTGGTAACACTTTTAAACAGCACTTTTTTACGTAAGTCTTTTCTCTAAGAAAGACTAATAATAAGACTTTTACCAATAATTTGGTAACACTTCTTTAACCAGTGGATACCCCTAGCGAAATTTCCTGTGTATACCGTTTAGGGACAAAATGTCCTCAGCTCTTCTTTTCCATCTCAAGTCAAAACGGAACAATTTAACGGTGTTCAAAGTATATTAATATCAGAATGTAACGGTTATACACGTGAAATTTGATTCGAATAGTATTTTCTCGGTCAAATATATGTATTATTAATAATTTTGTGTAATAATTTGACTTTTTATAAGACTTTTGCCAATAATTTGATAAGACTTCTTTAAAACAGAAGTAAGACTTTTTATACGGCTTTTACCACAGATTTGGTAAGATTTTTTAAGAGGTATGACTCTAAAAAGACTAATAATAATTCTTTGTATAAGACTTTTCCCAATAATTTGGTAACACTTCTTTAATCAGATGTAAGACGTTTCCAAAAACTTTTTATAAGCCTTTTACCAACAAATTAGAAGTAAGACTCAAAACAATACTAATAATAAAACTTTTACCAATAATTAATCTCTTAAATATGCCTCTTAGGCCAGACTTGTTATGTAAAGCTCTAAGGTCTATTAATGATAAGACTTTTTATAAGGCTTTTACCAACAAATTTAGTAAAACTTTCTAAGAAGTAAGACTTTAAAAAGACTAAAAATAAGACTTTTTATAAGACTTCTACCAATAATTTTGGTAAGAATGTTAAACAGCTTTTAACCCTCTTAGCAAAATTTTCACGACTTCGCTTGCACAAAATAGACCACTAATTGGTCATATGAAATTAACATTAGAAGGAAGAAGATTATGTCATAATAGAGCCCTTCACCCACACAGACTCGAACACGTAATCTTTAGATATGAGATTATTCTTAATAATACTAGACTACAAAATACTACACCGATACACTAGCATCATTTAATTGACACTTAAACCACTAAGCCAGAGAAATGGTGACGTTACCATAAATGACCAAAATGACCTCCACTCAAATCACAGATAAATTTTGTATTACTAGTTTCAAATTTTAACTTCTAGGGTTTATGTATCAAAAACTGTTGCCATTTTCGTGGTGAAAAAACCACATCGTGGTTCGCTTTGCTAAGCCGGTTAAGTTTTGAAGATTTTTCCAAAATAAGACTATAAAGTAACACTTTTTCAAAGACTTTTTATAAGGCTTTTAACAACAAATTTGGTAAGGCTTTTTTAGAATAAGACTCTAAAAAGATTAATAATAAGACCCTTTATAAGACTTCTACCAATAATTTTCGGAAGACTTTAACACAGCTTTCAGGTTTTAAAGATTGTTCCCTAAGACTCTTAAATACGACTCTTGGGCCATAGAACATTTTAAAGTACGACTTTATCAAAGACTTTTTAAAAAAGACTCCTATCAGCATTTTGGCAAGACTCTAGTTTAAGATTCTTAACCTAAGTCTATAGAAGGACTAGTTCTGGTAAGGCTTTTATAATGACGCCAGAATTTTGACTCTGAATAGTCTGGGTAATATGACTCCTATGAGTCTTACCCAAATCCGCCTTATTTTCACATAAGAACCGGATTTCCGAGTACTTTTTATAATGTTCAAAAACATTAAAAACCTTAATAAATATAAGGCAAAGTCTTCCTTAAAAGAATGACTGGATGATCAACCTGTATAAAGTTTGATCATCCATCCTTCAAAGTTTTAAGCTTCAAAGTTTAACTTCAAAGCCCAATGTCGGCTGGAATGCTTCTAAGATACTTTCCGCCTCCTAACATATTTGGTTTTCATGACAACTGAAAACACTTCAATGATCGGTGTTTCTTGGCACAATTGTTCTTTCCATACCCTTTACGTGTCTACATGTCCATATCAGTGTAGCTGTGATGAAACCTTAATTTCCAATACAATTTGGAAGATTATTATACACCAAAGTTTCTCCAAAATACTATCAAAATCATGTTAAATACACAATTAGTCCGGGGTTCATTATCTTCCCCCCCCATTTTCATAACCGAGTTATTATCTGTTTTTAATATAATTTTGGTGAAAACGCGTTTCTTCAAAAGCTAATATACGAGATTTGATTGGTTTTCACATAATTCCGGAATACCGCTTACGTAAATTTGACATACCTAATCTCTGTTCGTGGTTTAATTCGATACGTCCTGGCGAACTGTTTATGGTGATATCACTGATTAATCAAAATTGGCTGAAACTGATACCGTCTAAGTTTTATGCAATCGTTAATAACGGGTGACTGGTTTGATTCATTGTTCCGGAGACCCTTAACATATATGAGCTTGAACTGTTTTAGGATTCTCTCAACACCGAAAAGATAGATGTGATTCTTAAGATAGAAAGTTCCGACGATGCCATCCAGTGTAGCCACATAAATTATATGGGTAATCTTTGACTGGTAAAAACGAAAGATCCTTGACAACCAGTGCTTCAACAAGTGTCTAACTCACGCATTACTCATACTCAGTTAGCCGAGTCTGACCTCCATCACAGCGCGGCAGCGTTGATCATCGTCGTACACAATGTGACGGATAAGAAGCAAAGGCAATAGGAGCGACGTAATTCAGCAGAGATCGGGATAGATACATCACTCTTAGTTTGAAGGTATCTGCGCCGATTGCGTCATTGAGCAAAACGGCAACTAAGCCAAGTTAGTTTTTGAAGCTAGATAAAACCGAAATGAAAGTCAGGATTTATACCTCATGTCTTTGCGCACACCGCGATGTCCCGCAAACATCACGCCCAAAAAACTAACGCTTAGTACTACTATAGTATAGTTGGAGCCCACTGATTTACGCAGAAATTACGGTTGCCAGAAATCGTTGTTCTAGTATGCTGCCTTACCCCAACACAGAGGGCGGTACTACAACAAAGTGATGTACGAGTTCACGGTTGTCCCACTATGATGCCTGTGATTGAAACCGGTAGAAGTGTTTGTGTTATTGTGGACGACGAGCGTGTAATTGGTGGACCGTTGGCGTCCGAATGTCTTCATAATATTATGACTAATAACCATAACTGAAGTGATTACACGGCGGAAGAGTACCAGCGAATATACCGTAACTTCATCCACCAGGTACTTCAGACGTTCCATAGTATGCACTTGGTACCAAGTCTGTATAGTAAATGTCTGTACAGACAAGCCGGCGCATATAGGGCTCCAAAATTGGAACAACGGAAATGATTGGCAAATAGACCATATTAAAAGTTAACTTCTATGTACTCCAGGAATATGGCTGTCCTCCGTGTACGCCGTGGGAGCTTGACGGTAAACTAGAGATACCGAACTAGACAATAATTGAACATGGATATCCAGGATTAAAATAACGTGCAGTGGACGAACCAAGCGAAGCCAACCGGCGCGGTTAGTGCAAACGGTAGCCAACCATAAAACGACCCACTACACAGCGGACAACTACCCTTTACAAGCAGAATATTAACGTCTTTACGAGTATCTAAAACATCCCCAAGTCGCGGCTGACAATACAAATTTATTGATTCAAGAGCTAGAATTCTATGGACATCTAATGACTATAGCTATCGATGATCGAGAAGAGGTCCCATAGTTGTTTATCGAACTGCTCTGATCATCGTGAGGTAGGAAGTTAAACGTTTCCAATAGATAGATGGCTCATGGCGTCCGCTAGACTATACTATTATGGACCCTGCAATTGACTATACCGGACAATAATTAAATCGACGTGGGCTAAGAAGGCTATTGGAACAATACAACGTCTTCTGATGAAAAACCGCAGAAGTCATTTGTAAAAGCTGGATGTCTCTGTTAAAAGGGGAGAGTAGCTTTTTGTCAAAGTTAAATTAAGACAGCCCGAAACCAATATTATTGTGGAAACGAGGGAATTATAAACAATTATGTTGGAAAAGGTTATTGGAATTTAATCAATCCGCGCTTATCTTAAGTTGTGGGCTAACCCATAAATGTCCAACTTCAAATTAATTACGAAAAATTACGCAGGTCTTGATGCGAGAACGTGTATTCGATTCGGAAAATTTACGTTTAGCGTTGGGGTTAGCCAAAATATTTCGGAAGCAATCTTGTCATTATAATATTGCTGTCCGTCATGTTGTTAATTATTTAACTGATTTTAACCCTCTTAGCAAAATTTACTCGACTTTGCTTCGACAATTTGACCACAGCGACTAATCCACTAGTCTAACGTCAGTTTTTCCCATTCCTTGGTTAGCGTAGAGAAAATCATTGTCGGGCGGGATCTGCAATTGTTGAACGTCACACACAGACATAATACAAAATAGTTCTTTTCTTTATATAGAGAGATATGATTTAAGAAATCTTTGTGAATAATTATGGTTCCCGGAGAAAATGAATACCACTGAACGGTTTGGGGGCAGTTATATTCGAACTACAATGTCGCGATCGCTGTCATTCGGCCGTAATATCGATGAGTCATAAAATAAGTCGAAACCCAGTTCATTGAAAGTCAGATTGGAAGAAAATAAGACAATTATCGAACATAGAGAATGTTAGCCTGGAAGCAGAAATGTTTTTTCTATGGACAATTTTAAATTTTAACCCCTAGGGATTATGTATCAAAAACTGTAGGCATTTTTCTGGTGAAAAACACATCGTGGTGCGTTTTGCTAAGAGGCTTTATCAAAGTTTATATTTCTAATAAATGTTCAGAGGTGGAAATAAGAACAGATGCGGGTGGAATCGGGAACTGGAACATTACCGTCTAAACCCCCCCCCCCCCTAGGCAACTAAAGACAGAACATGAAATAACCTGTTTCTGAAAAACATTAATTTTAACTCATGGGGGCATGGCAGCTCACCGAGCAAAATCGTGCTATATTAATTAGGTCCCGGGCATCCAACACAAATCTCGAAAACATACTGCGATTATTTCTTTTAAAGCTGTGGACCTCAAAAATCACATTGCCAAAATAGACAAAATTATCTTTGATCATCCAGACGTTTCGAGACAATTTTTTAGTGAACATAGATTGGGATTTTTGCATGTTTCGTAAATTATAAAAAAATCTAAAAGTGAAACATTCCATTTTCGGGCTATAACGATACCACGTGTCAAGAATTCGAGGTCGATCCTTTTAGAAGAATTCAAGCATGAGTAATGGCGCGTCGTACCCAATTTCGAGCCAATCCGGCATACCCCCCGAAATCACATTTCCGTATTCTAATTGTCATAAATTTCACAATATTTTAAAGTGTCCGATTTTCCCCGGAATTAGAATCGTTCGACGCACACGGATGTCAGCTACATTTATTCTCAAGTGATCAACCCCGAATACCTAACCCGGAAGTATGTCCGATTGGCTCGAAACTGAGCTTATTCGATGCGTCATTACGTCAGCTTGCCGACCTAGAGTTCATGACATGTGACATCGTTATATCCCAAAAATGGAATTCCTAAAGTACAATTCGCGACAAAATTTCGATTTCTTTATGATTTACGAAACACGCAAGGATCCTAAACTAAACATTTGTCTCGAAACAAGGCATACAAACTAATGTTTGGAACGGTCAAAGTCAAATATGTCTATTTTGGTAATGTGCGTTTCAAGGTCTATAACTTTAAAACGCATAATCGGGGATATTTTCGATACTTTTATTGGACCCTCTAGGGTCTACTTAATCCTGTACAATTTAGTTCAGTGGGATGCCATGCCCTCAGGAGTTAAAAATAACGTTTTTTCAAAAAAAGATTTTTCACGGTCCGTCCTTGTGTGGGTTTTGAATAATTTTAGATATTCTGAGAACAGATTTGGGACCCCCAGGAAAAACTCTATCATACTCAACAAGTCTAGTTGACCAATCAGGTGCCCCGAGAACCCCCTAGGGGGAGCAGTTTAGACGGTAGTATGGAATTGGGTAAATATCGATAGCTACACATAAAAACCCTAAGAAAACTAGTTTAACTCTAAATGAAAATGATCAGGAACGGTCAGAGACGTCGAGTTTAGTGGTGCTTTATCTTAGGTTATATTAACAACAAGGATTTTCGATCCAGAATGCAGTTTTATTGAGTTAAGTATTACCCGGAAAATTCCTAGTTTTATTGGTAGATCCAGATTAGTGATCCAGTCGATTGTATGATCTGTATTTTACGCGAGTTATCATATAAGACCACTAGTGCGTATACTTCCGAATATTCAAACGAATAGATTTGGAAATATATCGGTAAGGGCGCACAAGCTAACAATGTTACCTGTTACTATATCGTTTAAGCCGTATCTTATTCCTGAAAATCAGCTATTGGAAAATGCTTTCATAATATTTTATGTGGTGCTATAATGAGTAAACGTCACTCACATTTTAGGTACCGGGTTCTCGTATCTTGCTTTTTGCTGGTGATGTCGACATGGCATGCAATTTTCTTGGCGGAGAAGATTTTGTCGAAGCCTTGGGCCTTCCAGTAAGTCACGAGTAACAAACCCCTAATATTGTTAACTCGCCCAGTGGCAAGTGAAAATAGGGAAAAGGTAGGCTGGGTCAAACAAAATTTAACATAGGCACGTGCAACTGAGTTTTTAGTCATAAAAAATAATTCGGGACCGAAAACCAAAAAGGTAATTGAAAATAAACTAGCTTTATGTATACTAGCTTTATGTATATCCATATTTGGATACACATTTGGATACTTATGACCAGCCGCTTAAACTCATCATTTCAGTTCTAGATTCCGACTTTCGTGATGTTTATTTCGGGTATAAGGGTTAGTTGGAATAGACAATTTCCTATATATTTATAACATTCAAGCCGTTTACGGTCAAATTAGCGCATTCTTGACCTTATGGGGTATACTTACTACGATGTTATATATACTTATGGGTTTATTTGCAATATTCGTATTCCGCCCACGCAAATTTGGGATTAATTTGGTGCCGAGCTTCCCTATAACTATGGAACCCTACATCATAATTCGTTTATTGTTATCTCATATTGTTCGCCTCATCTTCCTCTACTTCTGTACCAAATCCCGCTGTGTCCGGCCTACGAATTTTGTCCCCAAAACAAAAATAATATTAAGTCTAGAAGATTTACCATTTGACACAAAATATTTTGTTGTTTTTTTCAAATGTTTTTGGTTATACTGAAAAGGTTTACGTATGAATATTGAGAGTTACGTTCCATTATCTACGCTTAAATTATATTACATACGCTTAACCAACAGGGGAGGCATTTGTCCTGTTTTTTTTCCGCAATTTTCGGATTTTTTGTTTTTTTGCGTCCACTTCCGGTCGAAATTCGTGGTGGCAATAAAATTTCAGGCACGCATTCTGCTCGATGTTTTCCTATCTAAGACACAGCTTTCTTAAGAGGTAAAACTGGTTTTTTTAATGATAGTTTTCCACTAGAGGTCGTCCCGGGCAACAATCTGATGTGATTAGCGATTCAAAATAACCAAGTACCGGTTTTCAGCTGTCACTTCCGGTGGTACTTCCGGTCTAAAAAGAGTTACAAAAGATCCGGCGTCCAATTTACGGGGGGGAGTCAGTCAAACATTCAACCACGTCTAGGGCCTTAAAAACGCTTGAAACAGGGTCCCTGGTATTAAGTATATTTTCAATAAAATTTGTATCATGAGTTAGCTGAGTTTTCAGGCTTTCAACTGATCAGCCTTCCATAAATGGCTCACAACGAAAAATGTAATTGTTTCCAATTCACA
>SCLF01150643.1:0-10376 GCA_004367975.1 Mesochordaeus erythrocephalus
CGTTATTTCCCAATTTTCAAAAAATCGCAAATTTGTCCGTTATTTAAGCATCCGTTATTTGGACCAGGCACTGTATACTACAACAGGAAGACATCGTTACTAGAATACATTGTAGGAATCGTAGTATAATGTGAACTTTTTCTGCAAAATATCCATTTTCCCTGGTTTTGCGATTGGAATAAGGAAATAAGACAGTGCAAGTATTCATTTCAAAATTCATACCGTTAGTTCGGGACACCAACTTTGAAAAAATGTCCCGATGTTTGACATTTTCTATCGGGTTACCCTAATAGTAATATACATTTATATATTTACAGTAATCGATGAATCATCCCAATGGTGGCTCTCCTCTGGACCTTACCCTAAATGCAAACTAATCTTGTGTTTTCTTCTCAGTTTTACACCAAAAACATGTGTCAAAAATGGTTTCGGCGTCCAAAACATTCTTCTTTCGCATATATCTCGAGAATGGATGAACGTAGCTGTTTCCAATTTAAATGTATTACACGGTTTGCACATACTTTTCAAACAGACTAAGTCCCGACGAGAAACGTTCAGTGTAACTAATTTGGCAGACCAAAACCGTTTTCCAAATTATGGCGATTTGCAAAATTTAACTGAAATTATCTCAGCGGTCGGACTTTTATTTCAATCCAAATTGTGTCAGTGTTGTGCCTTTGTATCATTGTCATTCTAGACAGAGAACAGCGGTCTTACCTGATGGGTATACGAAGCGCGCCGAAGCCACTTTCGACATCTTTAGCGCATCCTAAAAATATACATGCTCTTATTTTCAAATTTTGCACGATTAAAGATTACTCCATTACCGATCTAATTGTATTAATTTTATTTTAAAACAGTCACCCGTTGCAGTGAGGAACTCTTAAATGTAGTACGGACGGTAATATAGAGCTACAAAGAAAACTATATTAGCCCCTAAAGTGTCGTTGAAACTTAGCTTTGCAACGTTATAAAATATATTTGAAAATATTCACGGGTAATCGGCAGGGATGACAAAACTTGGCAAGGATAAAAAATAGCGCGAGAGAGAAAACTTCATTAGCTAATAAAGTGCAGTTTCTAGATGATACTACCCAAGGTAAAAACATGCATGGGAAGAAAAAACCTTAGCTTTCTAATGGTTTGTATTTTAAAATATTCGACCGTTTTCATTATAAAACACAAACCGCATCAAGTTGGCACAAACGTTAGTTGTTGGGATACAAATGCGATTTTCAAGCACTAGACCGTATGCTGGGCCCAATTTAGCCCCCTCACTCTGGGCCACTTCCATAATTTACTATTTATTTATTAATATATACTTATTATTATTTTATTCATTTAATTTAGTATTAAACTATGAGTAATAACAGAGACGATTTCTATATTCTCCGCCTATTTTGTTTAGGACGCCCAAAAAGGTGAATTAGTTGAATAATAACAGAGAAATAACAGAAAATCTAGAAATCGAATCGCATTTTTTGTTTAGGACACGCAAATTCAATTTGTTTACTTTGGACAATGTGAATTTATAGGTCCATAGCTTAAGAACAAATAATCTCAGTATCTTTTCGATACTTTTATTGGATTCCCAGGGTCCATTTGTGCCTATTTTAAGCGCAAGCAGTGCTCATTTGTGGATGCGTGACTATTAATGTGCTGAGAAAATGGCATTTAAAGGTAAAATGTCTTTCTACAACGCTCCAATTGGATGCTATTGTGCCCAAACAAATAGAGATATTTTCAACAGAGACATACCATTAGGTCGGAAATGGATAAATCTTGAATCATGCAAAATTTTAAAGAGATACGATGAATGGCTTTCGAGAAAAATGAGAGACACACTGCCACAAAAGAGCCGGGTGTGGTATCTACTGGTTAACAACCAACATCTGATTGTAGTTGGGAATCATAATGAACTCTAAATTCACGTGTACATTCATTAACTAACTCATCTACGGATTTAGGATTCACAGAAAAGGCATATTATTCTGTCCCGCAACGGGTTAATTTATTAATAAATACTTGTACAATCTAAATATACAAAATTGTATGGTTTGGTTGATTCAGCTGTGTGTTTTCAGTAGCGAAGCGTCGGTTGCATTATGCTGTACGTTGGACTCCAAATAACAGCAACGGCACGCGTGTGGAGTACACTCAGCGCAAGAAGTATGCGGAAATAAAGGACGAATGGGAAATGGAGCAGAAGTCTATTTATAACTTCGGTCATTAAGTTAACTACTAGGGTGACCAGATGTCCCGCAAAAAAGCAAAACGTACAGATTTTTTGGCGTTGTTTGGGTGTCCCGCTTTTTTGAAATTTGTGCTCGAGCCTGCGTATACTAAACCGAAATTGGTTGTCTTTAAATTTGTTGGGGACTTTTACAAATTTAAGGGGTATACCCTTAAAATATGGAATTTGCAACCGATTATCCATTTTTTGTGGATGATCCCTCCCCCCAGTAATCGATATTTTTGGCCCAAAACCCACGCGATTTATCTTTGTATGGATGATCTACCTACCTCCCCTAGAAATTGATATATTGTTTGGTAAAAACTGACATAACTGTAAACAAATAGGGTTAACCCGTACGCTGGAATAATGAAACTAGGCCTACGTAGCAATGTCTGTCACTCGAGACACACTTGTGAAACTCATAATTTCAGTTCTAGATTCCAATTTTTGTGTGGTTGATTGAGGGTACAAGGGCTAGTTGGAAAATATAATTTCCGATATATTTACTCAGATTTACGCTGTTTTCGGTCAAACATTGAGAGTTACGTAACCAGTTTTTTTCCCGCGTTTTTCGGATTTTTTGTTTTTTTTGAAGATACTTTCCTACTAGGGCCGTCTCGGGCAACAATTTGGTGTGATCCCGATTCGAAAAATAAATTTCCGGTTTTTAGCCTCCACTTCCGGTCTCAAAGTACGTTACAAAAAACGGGAAGGCGGTTTATGGGGGGTTCTGGGGGAAAATTCGACGTAGCACCGCTCTAACAGAAGGTATGGGCTGATTAACGAAAATGTGTGCCGAGCGACACACATTCTTGCGTACGGGTTAATTTCAGAGTTACACCCATCAGATTTTAAACTTTTGTGTGTCCCGATTCTTGACCAAATTTGAAAAAAAAAATGTCCCGCTTTTTCACAATTCCAATCTGGTCACCTTATTAACTACGGTGTCAAATAAGAACAATATTTTGAAAGTAAATTACAAAACATCCGTTTTGATCATAGGGAATGAGCACAGCAGGAGTAAAGTAAACGGGAAAATGTAGTAAACATATTTCAAACGCCATTTTACTTATGTAAGATGAGGCTCCCTCGAAATTGTTTTAGGCACGCAAAATAACGCATTTTATGGAATGCGGTAACATATAACCGACGGTACTGTGCGAACGTTTAATTTACAAACGTTTACCAACGTTTAAGAACGCTTGCACGGCATTCTTTCCTGAGCAGTTTACTGGGTTTTATGGAATGTCGGTAATATATCCAAAATTCCTATTTTTTATCGATGAAAATGACCTTCTTTTGAAAAAGCGTAAATTTTAACTCGTGGGGCATGGCAGCTGACCGACCTAATTTGTGGTAGATTAATTAGACCTGGGCATCCAATAAAGGCATCTAAAATATTCTCAGATTATTTGTTTTAAATCTATGGACCTCGAAAGTCACATTGTTCAAAAAACTTTCGAGGTCCATCGCTTTAAAACAAATAGTCTGAGCATATTTTTGATGTTTTTATTGGATACCCAGGGGTCTAATTAATCTACCACAATTTAGTTCGGCCAGCTAGGATGCCCCCAGGAGTTAAAATTTACGTTTTTTTTTTCAAAAAAGGTCATTTTCATCGATGAAAAAACGACAAGCCTAGGAATTTGGGATATAATCGACGACAAACATAGTGTATACTGTGAGAACATTTACATTACGAACGTTTGCGAACGTTTGTGAACGTTTACGAACGCTTGCACGGCATTTTTTCCAGCGCACTTTACCAGGTTACACAATTTCTCGGGCGACAAAAAAAATTATTTTAATAGAATATTATTAAAATTTAATTTTTACAAAATATCGAAATCTTCAATTCATAAAAACGTTTCACAATGTACGACGGGCGTGAGAGTCATATCTAAAAATCGGTATACACACGTTTAGAGTAGTGAGAGGTAATTGAAAAGTCTATTTTGACTCATTTAGTCTCAAAGTGATTTCTTGTAATAGCACTCGATGGAGTTTATTTGGTCTTCTTCGTTGATACGCTCTCGTCCTTCTCGACGTACTCGCGGGCGATATACTTCAGGGCTTCATCGGCTATCAGGACCGGCACCGATATTTTTATCACAACGATCCATTCAGCAACTGATAGTGGGCAAATATTGAAGATCATTGGCATTGGGTCGACGTACAGGATGAAGAAATGAAGAGACATTGAAAGAGCAATTGCACCTAAATAAATTATATTCGGGTAGAAGTCCATGAATATATTTAATAAACATAACTATTTGTACTGTCTATATTTGCGATTATCGAGTGAACTAATAGTGTGACGTCACGGAAATCTACAGAAAGCCTAGACTTGAGATCCAAAGGTTTGTCCATCCAAAATGGAAGAGTATGTTTTTTAATCTGTTCCACTATAAGGTTTTTTTAGACCGAGTTTGTCATTTTACTGCAAGTTGGCACCCTTAATTGATGGCCGCACTAAAAAATCAAACCCCAATCGCTCGGTAAAAGATATTTGTACTCACCGCATAGAAGTGGATTTTGCGTAGGTGGCATCACAAATAATGATTGATTTTCAGACACCGAGTTGAGGGCGTTCAGCATCTCAATGGTAACCAGGACGGACAGGGCCATAGTCATTGGGTGTGGGTCACCAAACGTGGCGCACGTCCATTCTCCAGAGTCTAGAAACGCAAATTTGCTCGGGTCGACGGTGCACTGCATGTAGTGGGTTAGCTCCCAATAGGTCATTTTTGGTCCATCCGTAGCGTACATGAACCACCAGCTAAAATATTATATACGTTAATCTGCGTAGATTAGCCGATGCCTGATATGCCCAATTTTTAAAGGTTATGCCTGGGAGGTTTTTTCGCGCGAACACTAATTTGTTAGCGATTTAGAGGCTACAGACGAGTGTCTGCCACCTGAGATTAGGCCCAATTTGTATGACCGTTGTAATACCAGCCGAGTCCCCGATGTTCTAAAAACCGTCAAAAGTATATTTCGAGTAGAAATTAGAAGCTTTGTCGACAGTGTGTGTTAAAAATATCGAGGAAAAATACTGGAAGTATCTGGGTTTACACCTGTGCACCTGCCGGACCCGCTGGACTGGAGCACCACAAATTTAATGGCGAAGGATAAGATTTAACTCCCGATAGATAGGGTTAAGTTGTTAAACTGGCTAAGCATAGCTAGTCTGTTATTGATCGCTTATCTTTCACTTTTAAATTTGTGGTACTCCAGTCCAGTGCGTCCCGCACCTGCCAGGTACTTACAGTGATTATGGGTACAATTAAATGTTGTTATATGTTGTTATGTCGTTGTTATATTGTTGCTGGTGCACCTTAACTCGTGCGAGTTCAGGGAAAAGGCACCGTTATAAATGCATTTATAATTCCTCCTTTATAATAATGGGAAAGTGGTAAAATGGGTTAACTGAAACCTGATAAATAACGTAAAACGGCCCACCCCTTTAAGTGGGAACTAATAGGTTGACCAGCTTTAGCGAATCTGATAGTTTTTTCTTGGGTTCCGAATCTGTTCTCAGAATATGCAAAATTACACGACGTCATATAGTTAACACCCCTTGGATACGGAACGTGAAAAAGACTTTTTTTTTTGTAATGTTAATTTTAACTCGTAGGGGCATGGCAGCTCACCGAACTAAATTGTACTATATTAATAGACCTCATGGCATCCAATAAAAGCATCGAAAACATACTCTGATTATTTTTTTTGAAGCTATATTCCTCAAAATTTACATTGTCTAAAATGGACATAGTCTTAACTTTAGTTTTTACAGTTGTTTCGAGTCGAATTTTTAGTGAACATACTTTAGGATCCTGGCATGTTTTCTGAATCATAACGCACTAGAAAAGTGAAAAAATCGTGATTTTTGTTAATTATTGAAAATGTGTACTATAGAAATACCAGCATTTTATATGTTGTAGAGTTTGACTTCACGATTAAAGTTTTACATTACCAAAAGTGCGTAAAATGTTTTCTGCTCCAGTTATGGCAATTTCACAACCTAGCACACCAAAACTCTTAGAAAGCGGGTTTACTCGAGGCATCATGACTCCAGCTTCAATCAAAAAATGTCATTTCGGGAAGTATTTCCTATTGGCTCGAAAGTGCACTTATCCGACGCGTCATGACTCCAGCTCCAATTCCTCTCAAAGCACCCACCAGAATTCTTAACATGTTACCTAGTTATAAGCCAAAAATGTGATTTTAACGAATGTTTTCACTTTTCTATTTTTCTATGATTTAGAAAACATGCCAAGATCCCAAAGTATGTTCACTAAAAATTCGAGTCGAAATAACTGCGTATAAACTAAAGTTCAGGACTTTCGATGTCCATATATTTAAAACAAATAATCGGAGTATTTTTTCGATGCTTTTCTCTAGCACGATTTAGTTCGGTCAGCTTCCGTTCCCCCACTAGTTAAAATTAACGTTTTTGCACGTTGTCTTTAGTGGTGTTAACTATACGACGACGTGTAATTCGGAACCGCAAGAAAGCTGGCTAACCTATCGGTTCTCAGTTGAAGGGGGCGGTTTTAACATGGGTCTGACCTTAAATTTCGGGCATGAATTATATCCTTAAATGTGCGTTGAATAGCCCATGTTTCAATTTAGTATTAATTTTGCCACTCGGTCCGATCGTTAACTTAAGTATGGTATGGCTTTTTAGTTAACTCCCCAAGTCAGTAAATTGTTCGATAGTTAACAGTCATGCATCAACAAAGGAGCTTCAAAAAGGCACATGTGTGACTTCTGTTTACATCCCGATTGAGCCGCTTATATGAAAGATTTTACAGAACTTTCAGTACAGCTGGATTAACTAGGACCCTGGGTATCCAATAAAAGTATCGAAAACATACTGAGATTATTTGTCCGTAAGCTATGGACCTCTAAAATCAAATTTTCCAAAGTAAAAAAAATATGCGACTCGATTTCCAGATTTTCTGTTATTTATCTGTTATTATTCAACTAATTAAACTTTCTGAGCGTCCTAAACAAAATATGCGTAGAATCTAGAAATCGTCGATATTATTATTCATAGTTGAATAGTAAATTAAATGAATAAAATAATAATAATTATATATTAATAAATAAATAGTAAATTATGGAAGTGACCAGAAGATGAGAAGATGCGTCGAAAAATTTAGACCCAGGGTTAGGGGTGAACCGGGCTCAGCATACGGTCTAGTGCCTGAAAACCACATTTTATGCGGAAAAAGTCGCGTTTGTGCCAACTTGATGCGTCTAAAATGTTTTAAATGTTATTGTGATCATTTAGCACCCAAAATGTCAGAAATAATATTTTAGGGGTTGCGGGACTCGAATGTGACCATACCAATTGAATCGTAGAAAAATTTGCGAGTTAATTTATCCGTAGGAAGGTGTCGACCTAATTCCCACGAATAATCTGACACAATATAAACCTCCTAAAGTATCTCAGCATTGATATTAATCCAAATGAACTCGCCGTGTACACGGTCACCACAATTGGTCCATAATCCAAAAGCTAAAGGACAACCCGGAAAAATATTTTTCAAAGATTCGGCCTTTATTATTCTTTTAAGCTGAATCTACTGGTTAAATATGGAAATTTATTTTTTATAGTTGATAAAAGCCCCCTAGTACGAATATGGTTAAGAATGAATAGACTACTTTAACCCCATAATATTTTCTGCATTCGTTGTGAAACCAAACTCGAAACCGAACTCGAAACCAAACTCGAAACCGAACTCGAAACCAAACTCGAAACCGAACTCGAAACCAAAAAAATAAATAGATAAGCCAAATTGATGATGAGTTTGATTATATGTCTTTGATGCTATTTTAGAGAGAAAGATAAGACTTAACTCTCGGGGATTACGACTATGCCAATTAGAATCGGACAATCGCAAAGTATTAGGGTTAGCGCAGCCTCTGCTGGCTTTGCTTATATGGCAGAGTTGATCTTGCAATTAATAAAGACTTACCTAGAGGACATGACGGTACCAATACCAACATAGGCACCAATGACGCAGTAGCGGAACAGTAACCAAGGAGATATCAGCGAATCGTTGCTAATAACATGTTTATTTATCGTTTGATAGACGTGGGCGGAATCCTTAAGAGCTAAGTACGGTACGTTTACACTGAGATTTTAATGAAATAATTTAAACGAGAAACACCATTAGAGCGGCAATGAGTTACTATTTAAGATGCTGAATTTCAAAACGATACAGTGTACGTTTTTCGAGAAACATGCTAGTGATCTCAAGCCAAAACGGAAAAATATTTTCCTTTAAAATTTTGAAGGAAGGAAGCTACGCTATCGGGCTATGTAACGGTATTAAAATGATATTAATATTTCTTATCGATAAAGTAGGACATATAATGTAATTAATAATGTAAATACATGCGAAATTTTATTCAAATTCAATTTTATCGATCAAAACATACGCCTATAAATCCACAAATTATTTAGTAATTATTTGTTACCTATTGGTTTATAAGCACACCATAATATAAGAGTAATAAACGCGAAATAGCATTCAAATTCAATTTTCTCGGTTAAAACATGTCTAGAAATACTGCCAAATACGTTATATTTCGTCGAGAGTTAATTTGTTTGATAGGTATTGGAAAATCCGGTATGCTACAAAAGGGTAAACATTGTGATGTTAGATACTTTTATAGAAACAAACTTTCTAACAAAGCAGCTGAAATATACCGCATTTTTATGAACCATAAAATTGGTATTATCTCTATACTTTCGACAGCTTTACTATATATTTAATAAAAAATACTTCTGTACAATATAAGAACGTATTTTTTTCTATGCCAACAATGATACTCAAAGAAAAATAATGAATTTAAATTGAGTTCCTACCGTTAAAATAGTCGAAGCTGTAGTTAACAAACCGTTTCTGAAAAAAAAAACTGGAGACTACTGCAGTATTTATTTAATAAAAAATGTTTTTACAAGGTAGACCGTCTTTTTTTCTATGTCAAATACAGTCTGCCAAATTACTTACAATGCAGGTTTTTCGCTGGGACTTAGTTTGTTTTAAATGGGCGTTATTGGGCGTTATAGTTGCTCGGAGGTATAATAGTTAACCCCATGTTAAGGGGGTACCATTTGCGGCAAAAAAATTGCACTTAACTGGAGGGACCACTGTAAATCATTTCTCAAGTAAATCTCTCTGTATGAACTACTTTGATATACATAGTAAAATGTTTCTAGTCCGTATCAATCTTACTAGACTTGAGGTAATATCTAGTGGTGTAAACTCACCACCCCTAACGCTACTAGTCTTTCAAAATTATTCTAATATTATACAATCCATAGCTCACAAGGAATTGCCAATTAACAGCTATAAGCAGTTCATATATACCTGGCGCGTGGCTTCTTTTCCATAATATCAAGATCTGGCGGGTTGAATGACAATGCGGTTGCTGGAAGACCTATGCAGATGAGTGTTAACAGACCTAATCCCTCAATGTCGTCATCAATGTAGTAAATGCAATAATAATAATCGAAAAATGAGGTATTAGACACCTTTTTAGTAGTGTTAAAAGATCCATCCAACCAAGGGTACCCTGAAGTCTGAATGACGCCGGCAGGGGGTTCCTTGACACTAGTATCTTTACATTACAGTTGATAACGATGCGAAGAATTTAATTGCATCTACTATATATACTGTTGAACTCACCATCTGTGACCAAGTTAACCCACAATAGTTGAACGGGAATCAAGGCTTCGGGAACGCCCATAGCAGCAGCAAGGAAGATGCAAACAACTTCCCCAATGTTGGATGAAATAAGGTAACGAATGAACTGAAATGAAGTTAATCGTATCAGACTATCGTTCATTGATGTATTCTGTTAACGGTTATTACTAATAAATATTTGATATCCAAGTTACAGCTACAGCTAATATACAGTAAAGTAGGATGCGGAGCAGCATGGTCATCAGAATGATCATGAATATTCAGCCCCATAGTAGGCTTATCTTGCATGCAAGTAATAATTCTTATTATTACTAATAACGTTTTTTTTATAGAAAGAGGATATCTCTCAGGCACCTTTGTGGCTAATTTATACCAGGGACCCTGTTTTTAGCGTTTTTAAGGCCTTAGGCGTGGTT
>SCLF01150754.1:0-10375 GCA_004367975.1 Mesochordaeus erythrocephalus
CAGGTAATCTAAGAAAAGCATCGAAAACATACCACGATTATTTCCTTTAAGGCTACGGTCCTCGAAAGTCACATTGCCAAAATAGACACAATTGACTTTGACTTTGCAGCCGTATTGAGTCAATTTTTTACTGAACATACGTCGGGACCTTGCCCGGTGAAATATTGAGAAATTTTAAATTACCATAACTTGAGCAGAATCAATTGTACGCACTGTTGGTAAGGTAAAACTTTGATCGTGAAGACAAACCCTATAACATATCAAATTTCAATGGTATGTCGGATTATCTCGAAAGTGGACTTATGGGACGCGCCATGACTAAAGTTTCAATTCTTTTCTTAGGACCGACACGAATGTTTCAGTGAACCCATCTTAGGGGGGGTCAAAGTCAATTGTGTCTATTTTGGCAATGTGACTATCGAGGACCATAGCTTTATAGGATATAATCGTGGTATGTTTTGGATTCCCTGGGGTCTACTGAATCTAGAGCAATTTAGTTCGGTGAGCTGCCATGCCCCCATGAGTTAAAATTAACATTTTACAAAAAAGGTCTGTTTGGCCTTTTAGCGGTTTTTGGGGGTTAACTGTATGAAAGAGTATAATTTTGGACATTCTGAAAACAGATTCGGAATCTATCTAGCTAAGTCTTCCTAAAGTTTAACAACACTCTGAAATTGACACTTAAAGGCTAAATTTTAAATCTAGAATAATTGTAAATCTGCAGAAAAGATTACTATATTGCTCTTTCTTGTCCCTGTGAATACTGTAAGCTGGGGGAATTAGGCACAATTGAACCGTTAAATCTACAAACCTCAGTCGGTTTTAACAATTGTGAGCGTCACTATATGACATGTTATTATCGACGACATTTCAAGACGTTTCAATTGACCAATGAAAACGCATTTTAGCCGTCTTTTGAAATATTCTATTGTTCTATTGTTTTTTTGCATTAATTGGAACTTACGACGATAAAGGTCCATCCATTTACGCCCATGTCATAATTTACGTTTCTAGCTCTCTAATTCTTCTTGATATCTCTAACAGTACCGTCTCTTACCCAAGTTATGAACAACAATGAATATGCTCTACTAGACTAGCTCAATTTTATTCAATATTTCAGCTCTTGCGCGACGTAACGAAGCTGTTTGACTATCCGGTCATAAAATGACAACCATAATTAAATGCGGCGTACACTCATAGAGTTGCAAATGTCTCCCCTTTACCAGATAGTTAGATCAACATATAGGTACTAGACCTTTTTTATTAAGTAATAAATTGTGGGAGAAACCGGCAATAAATCGGTTACAATTAACTTACAATTAATTGGTCGGAACTGGGCTTTCGAGCAATGAATGGAATAGATGCCACCAATATGCCTTCAAAAGTGGTCCAATATCCTCTATTTAACCTCTCGGTGAATCCTGTGGATTGGCAGTATTGAACACAATGTGGAGGGTGGTCAAGAATGGCGGCTCTATGTGGCACTGGAAGACTGGATGACAACTAATTGACCAACGATACAGAAGTTTTGTACCGATGATCGGCACATAATATTATATATAATTATATGTATTATAATATATGTAATATAGTTTTAAGAGAATATTAGAAATAGTTTAACATCAGTCAGTTTGGACTAAAACTACTACTGCATGGTAATGTATATTTACCGCTATATCGCTAAATAGCTCGAATATTAAAATCTAAAAATCGCCTTCAGGTCCCGTGCGGACATACACTAATGACGGATTGGAGCTAGTCGTTTTCTTTCGAAATTCGACCGAACGGCATACATTGCGATAGCAGTTTTAGTGCAAACGGAAGACGTTACCTTGAGAAGCAAAGAATTGTTACGTTTTCACCTAAGCCAATTAACGGAGATAAAATTGGATTTAGGTAAGAACATGGAATAGTGGAAAAGACTGGAAGATTCCACGAGAATGGAAAACGAAAGAACAAGATTACGAACAGCATATATTTGTTCAAATCTTGAAGTATTCCAAACAAAGGGTAGAATCTCGGAAAAATAAGGTCAAAATTGATACAAAAATCAAGTCAATCATTGAACAACTCGATATTCCAGAACTGCTTTCATTAGCACAAGTAGCGGCACTTCTGGATTTTATTCATCGAGCAAAAGTTCTACAGCAAAACCCAGTTAATATAAGGAACAGATGGATGGTAACAGCAATCATACGTGAGAAAGCAAATCATTTGATGATTCTGGGGGCAGAATTCCGAAATCCTGAAAGATGGGTAGAGGAAGAATCTCTAGATTGGGCAACTAACAATACAGTTGTGGAAAATATACAGAAGGTGATGCATAGAAAAATATGTTATTCTGAAACAAGGGGTCATATGGATCCACGCTTGGCGATGGTTTTACAAAAGGTTACAATTTTTATGACGTTGGAAAAACGACGTGAATATATTGCGGAGGCTCAAATAGTGTTGGCGGCGTTTTCTTGCAGATGTTGAAAGCAAGAACATAGAACTTCCAACACGGAAATAGTGGACGAAGTTTCATGGATATCCTGGCACCAACTAGAAGATTCAGACAGATTACCATCTAGAGAGAAAGAAGATTATGTGTGTAAGCAACTGCTGGAAATGGAAGTAAGATTTCAAGAAGTACGGAAATTGAGATCTATAGAAAGCATATGGACTTTGGATTCAGCTTTGCACACAATAGACAATCAACTCTTGGGAGGACCAAGTTTATTGAAACAAATAAGACAAGAGGAAAAACGTATGTTTTTGACTTAAAATGCAATGAATAGAATTATCTTGCAAAAAGGTTTTCTTCAGACAAAAAGCTTGGAAGAAATGGCAGTGGAGATTATTTTTCAGACTCCGGAGGAAACCCCCAACCAGGAATACGACGGTTTAACTAAGAAATGATTGAGGAAGACATGGTCGATGATTATGCACTTCTGGAAAAACTTTTCTAGCTGTTCTTGAAAAGTTGTATAGCTGTTCCACCCATGCTGTAGTATGATGTATAGGGTGGCCGAATATAATATACATGAAGTGTTATAAGATTTCCACGATTATTTTCCAGAATGGCAACCACAAAATGTGAAAATGATATATACTCGGGTGATCGAATTGATGGTAAAATTCGGCCACAATTTACATCGTGACTGGAATATACTGCCGCAAAAATTACGAAGAATAGAAGTGAAACAAGCTTTGGTAAAAGTTAATCGAGCAACCAAAGAAGGTTAGTCATTAAACATGAACACAGAAAGCAATTGGCAGTTCCACTGGCCGGAAGATTTGATTGAGAAAACTTTTGTCCATCAAAATATACCGACGATGGCATTTAAAGAGGATCACCAAAGATTTAAATTCTTCTCGCACACAACTGGATACGCTTAAAAATCGGCGAAGGTTGTTATATTTCACTTCGGCGGAACAGGCAACTATTAAGGCGAATTATGTATGTTGGATTCAATTTGGAAGCAGTTTACGACATTGGAACATAGATTTTGGTGGAACCGAAAAGTATGTGCGAAAGCGTTCGGATTAAGTGGAATAAACGTATTTGGCTTTTAGCCGTCAGACAAGAATAATAACCGCGCCAACAGAGAGTATCTCAGATATTAATGATCGGGATATGAGAACCATCACAGGTAAACTAAACAGCAGGCACACAAATTTAGAAAGCCCGGAGAAAGCGAAAAAGCAAGTATTGCGTCTGGACTGTTCGATGACGGAAGAAGGAGAACGTTGTAAGGCGATTTCGGAGGCGAAATCGGCCGTGAAAACAGAATGTTCTGTCACTAATCGTTTCGAGATGCTAGGGATCAAAATATTTTGGTTCAGCACGGGACAGATCCATCAAGGTAGGTGGCTAAGGGCAACGAAAGTGCTCAGACAAAACATGCCGTTGGATTTAGTGAAAAGCAGATAATGTGAGAGGAAAAATTATTATTTATTCGGATTTGCTGGATATGGATATGCTGGATATGCTGGATATGCTGGATATGCTGGATATGCTGGATATGCTGGATATGCTGGATATGCTGGATATGGATATGCTGGATATGCTGGATATGCTGGATATGCTGGATATGCTGGATATGCTGGAGCTGACAGATCCAAGCTATTACATAGATTCTAATATGAATCCGGAATAACGAGATCAAATAGAGTGGAACTAAATATTGATACTTTTTATTCGAAATTGGAATAATATCGCCAAAAGTTGACAATCCATATTCAAGTTTACTACAACAACTTGTAGGCGACTTTGTAGTCGGGTCGTAATTAGTGATGCCGGGAAACCTTAGACACTGGAAAACAGTGATAAAGAGAAACATCACTTCACAAGCACCGAACAAATATAATCTGGCAGATACTACAACAAAATTGCAATTCGTGACAGTCTACGCTGCTCTTTCATGCGGTAGTCAAGTATCTCTCTGATTTTCTTTTATTTTCTTTATTTCTAATACAACACAGTTTTTACAGAAAGTTTTGTGGTAAAGGCCACCGTTCGAACCATTTCAGCCAATTAGCCATCAGCGTCGGAGATCACCAATTTCTTTTAGACCACCCACGAGTTTAGAACTCTCGTATGATGGTTCGATTTTGGATTTTCTGTTTGACCTCCCTTAAGATCTTCCATTCTCCGGTTGTCTTTCTTTGGCGACGCACAAGTGTGCCATATTTTTTCTGTCTCCGTTCAATGTTCCAACTCTCGACTCACCAATTGCCGCCTATACATCGACTCACTCACCAACTTTCGCTGGCGACATTTACACGCAGATTTTAGCGCGCTACAACTCTATATCAACCAAAACCAACAAATTCTGCACCCGATTTGGAACAACACGTTTTAGTCAGATTTTCATTATGTCTTTTCAAATTACCCGTAGATGCAAGTATGTAGTTATGATTTGGAAGAGACAAAATCAGCGCTATTTGTATAGCGACTTAATCAGTTTCTAAAGTTTCTCGATTCCACGCACCAATCTATAATCATATGTTTTCAGATTCAATGTCTAGGAGCATAAACCGTGCTCGTATTCCTAGTATTCCTGTAAATAAGTAAGAATATAAAATTCAGATTAAAATCTTAAACGGGAGGATGTTTCAAAGATCAGAAAAGAGATTGGTTGGAGCTAAAAAAGGTGTGTCAAAGGAAGTCAATATAACGTCGGATATCAATAACAAAATATTTATTTACGATGAGCAAGGTGAAGAAGAAGACCAAAGCACTAAGACTTTATTTGAAGAAGCCAGAGTAAGAGCAAAGACGATTATTTTGATGCGAGAACGGAAGGAAAATATCTTGATAGATATGGTTGAATGAAAGAAACAACTTCTGATGGGAACAACTCCAATAGACAATGGAGATCTTAAACTGGGCAAATTGGATAGGCTGAATCTGGCAAACATATTGGCACAGGCAAGCAAGAAAACATTTCTAGTGCATTCAATCTTTGAAGAGTTTCAAAATAAGTTGATAAAAATGCAGCAAAAGGCTAAAGTGATCCCAAAACAACTGGGGAATATCTCATTCTCAAGCGGGGTGATCAATTCTTTGAGAAGAGGACGACCGCTCCACCGTATTTGGACAAGCTGTTACCAAACAGAGAAAACTATAGAGATGCTCGTGGAAGTTCAAGAATTTGCAGTTTTCCCGACACATTTTCGGTATAGAAAGCTTTTGGTTAGACCTGGATAAGAAAAATTATTCGTTGAAATACACGAGGCATTGAGGAATGTTCAAGGAAATGCAACTTCTTACAGACGGTTAGAGTACGTCATGTAAACACCAAGAATGTCTCGCAACAGAGAAGTAAGTGTATCCACCACCAATAATGTATCCAATATGTATCCACCAGAATAAAACTTATACACAAAATTAGAATGCGGATTTTTTCTAACAGGTCTTAAGGCTAAGTCCGCAACGCTGTTGGACTGGCGACGCTTTAAATCACGTTACACCTTTATTGATAGCCAAAATGTGTCAACACAAGCGAAATGCTTAGTACAATATATAGAAAAGTGTAATCATCATCCTCAACGGATTCAAGTTGGGGGTTTGAACAATTGTGTACTGCACAATATCACGCTAGATCTCGAGCAAAAGATTATTTTTGATGCAGAAGTCAGGAAGGTTCAACAAGAAGTAGCTCTGAATACGACACCCTGTAAGAAGCAAGGTCCAGCCATAAAATGGAGAGAGCTTCAACAATTAGCTAAGCCTCATGGCAAGATCGAACGGGTAGGAAAAAGGATACACTGTTATGTATAGATGCATGTCGTCGTAAATGGGAAGATGTGCGAGCACGTTTGGTAAATGACTGAATGTTCATTCACATTCATATATGCAAAGGCTAATTTTGGATGCATTTTGGATGCATTTAAACTTAGGAAGCAAACTCTTGATAAATGGTGGAAGTATCGAGGAAGACCTACAAAAGGCTTCGTGTTTTCTAAAACGGATAATCATTCCAACAATCTGAAAAATTCTAGACTGATGTAGTCTCATTTCATTATTCATTTTTTAGATATTTATCTTCGGAATGATGGAACCGGAAAATACCGCAAGGTACTTTTTCAGTAGTTGCTTAGAAATCATGACGGAGATGCAGGTAATTTCAGGTAATTGGGAAATGATGAGGATGCGCCTTCTGACCAGTTTATAGCTAGAGATCGTTTAATGAGCATTTGTTCCAATGAGGCATTTGTTCCAATGACTTTTGGATTATTTGCAAAATATCCGATGAAGCTCCGAGGAAAGCAAGATTGCATCAACTCAACATACAATTAACATGGAAAATGATGGGAAAGAAATGGCTCGACCTATATGACAAAACAATTTAAAAAACTATCTCTTTTCCTGAAATAAGGGGAACAACCAAAAAATCTCTAATCTCGCTCATCACCATTTGAAGAAAAATGAATATAATTGAGGGGGAGTTAATCGCAAAATTGAGCCTCATAAGGCAATTTTTTCTCAACCGCCCACCTCCCTGTATCAATAACCTCAAGTACTACGCGAAAAGGCAAGGTTACTTCAGGTTATATAAGATGATCATACTGTATTCATGTGATTAAATATCACCTTTGTAAACTTTTCTTAAACCTACCATTATGGCGTCATCTTTATAGTAATAAAACAGGCCTCCAATTTGTTTTGAACCAACAACCTTACGCTTACAATATTGAAAATCAACCCATAGAGTCAAGCACCCGGTAAAATTCCATGAATCATTCAGTTTGACAATTTTCTTACATCCATTAAATTACTACGAATAAGCAAAACTTAAATTAAGAACATATGTTAAAATTTATTACACCACTAGAATCACTGATATCTTTTTATAATTAGTTGATATTCCTAACTGATGACGGTTAACAGTCACGCAGCAAGCTGTCACACGCATGACACTGATCACTTTCATAATTTACTATTTATTTATTAATATATAATTATTACTATTTTATTCATTTAATTTACTAATATACTATGAATAATAACAGTGAAGATTTCTAGATTCTCCCATCAAATACAATTTGTTTACTTTGGACAATGTGATTAAAACAGATAATAACAGAAATAAGATAAAAATAAGGGAAAATCTAGAAATATTGTGTTTAGATGCTAAAATTCAATTTGTTCAGTTTGGACAATGTGAATTTAGAGGTTCATAGCTTAACCGTCACGGTACATAATTATTTATTACTCACGATACAATCTGGCACAATATTCACAACACCCATAGCTTGAGCAGACACAATTCTCCGCACTTTTTTAATGTAACACTTTGATCGTGGAATCAAACCATATAACATACCATATTTTAAGTGTATTTGATAGATTTGGTAAGTAGTTATAGTCACTACAAGTCAAAAATGTGACTTCGGGAAGTATATCCGATTGTCTCGAAAGTGGGCTTATTCGACGCGTTATGACTCCAGCTTTAATTCTTTTCAAGGGGATTTCTAAGTACAAATGTTCAAAAAGTGACAACATCACGAATTTTTCCCTTTTCGATTTGGTATGATTTAGAAGAATTTGACTCGAAAAAACTGCATATAAACTAATGTTTGGTACTATCAAAGTGAATGTAGTTATCCACCACGGTACTCAATATTTATTACCCACGATAGAATGTGACACAATATTGCCAGTACCCATAACTTGAGCGGAAACAATTGTACGCACTTTTGTAATCCACTTTGATCGTGGAGTCAAGCCACATAACATATCAAATTTGAAGGGTATTTGATAGATGTGGTATTTAGTTATAGCCATTATTGGCCATATTGTGCCACATTGTATCGTGCTGTATAACTACATTCACTTTGATAGTACCAAACATTAGTTTTTATACAGTTTTTATGCAGCAGGCATGTTATCTAAATCATACCAAATCGAAAAGTGAAACAATCGTGATTTTGTCACTTTTTGAAAATTTGTACTTAGAAATCCAATTTTTGGCCTATAAATTGGTCGCGTGTTGATCATTTTGGGTCGGTCCTTTGTTAAGAATTAAAGCTGGAGTCATAACGCGTCGAATAAGCCCACCTTCGAGACAATCGGACATACTTCCAGAATTCATATTTTTGACTTCTAGTGGCTATAACTACTTACCAAATCTATCAAATGCCCTTAAAATTTGATATGTGCATACCCTTAAAATTTGATCAAAGTGTTACAATACAAACGTGCGTATATTGGTTTCTGCTCAAGTTATGGGTACTGTCAATATTGTGCCAGATTGTATCGTGAGCAATAAATAATTTTGTACCGTGACGGTCAAGCTATGAACCTCTAAATTCACATTGTACAAAGTGAACAAATTGAAGTTCAGCACCTAAACACAATATTTTTAGATTTTCCCTTATTTTTTTTCTTCTGGTTTTTTCATCTGTTTTAGTCACATTTTCTAAAGTAAACAAATTGTATTGGAGCGAAGAATCTAGAAATCTTTATTAGTAAATTAAATGAATAGACTAGTAAAAATTATATATTAATAAATACATAGTAAATTATGGAAGTGACCAGAAGATACCCAGCATATGGTCTAGTGCTTGCAAATCGCATTTGTATGCCAAAATGTCATGCGTGTAACAGGTGGATGCGTAACTGTTAACCTTCATAAGTTAGGAATATCAACTAATTATGAAAAAATATCAGTGGTTCTAGTGGTGTAATAAATTTTCACATATGTTCTCCAGTTATCAAAACGTTTGACTTTTAATCAAAATTGTAGTGCAAGTCTTCAAATATTTAGCTCCATACAATAAGTCCTTACAAGTCATGCAGTAGTCCGCGATCGAATCCTGGCGAGTCGTTCAAGAGATATGATTCATCGTTCTTTATAACTTGGGATTATAACATATCAAATTTAAAGAGTATTTGACAGATTTGGTAAGTAGTTATAGCCATTATCGGCAATATTGTGCCACATTGTATCGTGGGCAATAACAAAATAACGGAAAAAACATTTCATTTTAGTCAAATATAAAGTGTTTCTAGAGCCCGAGCAGAAGTGGCGATAAGCTTAAAAGTCGCCCCGAAAGTTTTTGACCCCGGGGTCAGAGGGGTCAAATTGGGGATAGCATATGTCCTAGTAACCGTAAAATGACATTTTTAGCGTTTGTGGCACAAAATTGGCGTTTTGTATCGTGACGGTTAATAATGAAATAATATTATAGTAATAATTTAATACATAATAATTATGTTGATCTAAATAAGCAACTAATTCCAACGATAATAATATTTCATGAGAGTTATTTATTCTGGAGTCTGGCAGTAGATCTTAAGGTACAGCGAAACACATAGCAGCTGATTAGAATCCCGATAATTGAACCGATTATGACGTCATGTAAATGATGAAAGCCATCAAGATATCTCGAACCTGAATGCGTAAAGTTTATTAGCCTGATATTTGATTGACGGACACTTTCAAACACTTGCGACGCCATTAGCCAATTGCACTGGCGTAAATTCCGCCTAAAGTTTTTCCAACATCACCGTAGTTACTAAGGACGTATCGTTTCAATTTATTGTTTCTAGACAAAAAAAAATACATTTAATAATAATCTACAATGGGCGCTATTTGTTTACCTATATCCTATATTTAACCTCTGGGTAAATATTGACTATTTCCGCTGTTGACACATTTGTCCAGAGGCGTCCCCCTCCTCCCCCTAAAAGCATTCGACTACACGTATACTTGACTTAGCTAGTCTGATAGAGTTTGTCCTTGCGGTTCGGAATCTGAAAAAACCGCTAAAAGTCCAAAAAGACCTTTTTTTTAAACGTTAAGTTTAGCTCATGGGGGCATGGCAGCTCAGCGAACTAAATCGTGGTAGATTAATTAGGCCCCAGGGCATCCAATAAAAGTAT
>SCLF01150865.1:0-10375 GCA_004367975.1 Mesochordaeus erythrocephalus
AACTAAAATAGAGAAATATCGGATATACATGTCTATGACGGATATATATTTCAAAGAAGCCAAAAATATATAAATAACGGGCTTTTACTGGACCCGAGCGGTCCGTTATTTACACATTTCACTGTATTCCATTTTTGTTTTATGCTTATTCCACCTAATTCTTGGAGTTAACGGAAATATTTGAAATAGTAGTCGTAAATTTGTGCAAATTAACCCTATTCGGCTATTTGTATTATTTTTATTGTTAGATTATACAGATAATATTTTAGATTTGGAGTCGAACCTGACAACATATATGGATATGATCGTAGATGAAGAGCACAAAATCCTATTTTGCGGTGTTCCTAAAGCGGCCACAACAGTATGGAAACAAATATTCCTACAGATGAAACTTTCAAGTTTTCGGAATCTTGTAGTTGACGATGTTCGTATCATAAATGATGGACAACTCTCACCGACTTATGAACGGAATCTGAAAACTCTGCAAGATTTTTCAATTACGGAGCAAATTAAAATTATCTCAACTTACTACAAGGTATCAGATCAATTTGTATCACGATGGGGTTCAGACTACACTTAACCTTGCAACTGGTATATTTTGAGTAGTAGCGTGCTTCTGTTTCACCTTATGGTGTACTAGACCAGCATGAGTATTGTATATCCTATCGAATCACCCCAAATTGTTGCCCGAGACGACCTCTAGTGGAAAAACATCTTTAAAAAAATTAGGTACCTACAATTTAAGACAGCTGTGTCTTAGTTAGGAAAACATCGAGCGGTACTTCTAAACCGAATCTTCTTGCGCATTTTGTAGGGCAACTTTCGACCACGAATTTCGACCGGAAGTAAACGCAAAAAACAAAAAATCCGAAAATTGCGGAAACAAAACTGGACAAATGCTTCCCCTGTTGGTTAAGCGTATATAATGGAATTTAAGCGTATATAGTGGAACGTAACTCTCAATATTTTATTTTTGTTTTGGTGTAAGAGTGTCGGGATTTATCAATCTTGCCATATATAATATTAACGGACTGCGTAGGCAGAATACAGCGGTACAGAGTTGAAGGGAGATGAGGCGAACAACATGAGAAAAAAATAAACGAATTCTGATAAAGGGTTCGTTCGTTATACTGAAATTCAGCACCAAATAAATCCCAAATTTGCGTGGGCGGAATACGCCAACGGTTGGTACAGAGGTAGAGGGAGATGAACGGAAGAATATGAGATATAAAATTACAAATTATTATTAAATTATATTATTAATATATTGCGTAGGCGGATATTACCAATGAGCCAATAATTAGATATAATACTGATACCTACACCTGCGTTTGCTTCCTTGTCTGCTCCTCACTACTTCTCTCTCTCTATTTTCAAGTTGCTGGGAAATTAACAAAATTTTAATTATTTTTTCACGGTTTTTTATTATATTTGTAAACACGTGATCATGGTAATTTTTTAATACGTTTATTTTGTCGGAAGGAAAAATCGACTTTTTACAGTGAAACGGCCGTATATAAGGGGCGGTAACGCTCAATTTTGACCTTTCCTCAAACTTCTTTCAGTGCCACCATCCTTTACACACCGTGTTTCAGTCATTCCATGGAATATAATTTGAGTCATCGAATAGTTCCAGTTTCTTCCGTTTTCATCCTTTTTCTTCCGTTTTACGTCCGTTTTCTTCCATTTTCAGCCGTTTTCTATTTTTCCTTCGATAACTTTTCCCAGTCCCCCCATATTTTCCGCCCCCTTTTTGGACCATTTTACCGTATATGTCTCCGTTAGGTACTATACCTAATTTTATTTAAATTGGGTGTCCATTTCGGACACCCTGGCCCTAAGGTTACAGAACATATTTTTCAATATTTTATGCTCCTATATCTATTTTTAAACACGCACATACAAAAATAGATACACAATTACACAAATAAATGGATTTTTACAAAAATAAATCATTTACAAAAATTTTATAGACAAATTAAAATTTTTATTTTCCAGCTCGTTCGTCGTTCCGCATCCTGCATTCGTCTCAGCTCGTCCATCTACCACTGTTGCCTCCCTTTGTAACAACACCGCAGTTAGTATATCCTATAAGGTCAAGAATGACCTAATTTGACCGAAAAGACCTTAAATCTTAGTAAATATATCGGAGATTCTCTTTTCCAACTAGCCCTTATACCCGAGATCAACAGCACGAAAATTGGAATCTAGAACTGAAATTATGGGTTTCACGAGAATGTGTCGAGAATGTGTCGATACTTCAGTATACTGGTTAAAGATATCTATATTTTCGGGTGTGGTTTGTTCTTAGTTAATGTTGTTAGTTAATGTTATGAAACTAGAGAGGAGAATTAAGTCTAGAAAAACGAAGCACACAAAAACACAATTAATCTTAAAGAGTTTGTAAACGGTCAAATCAATTTATGAGAGAACATATGGAGATAACCTAAATTTTCACGGTCAGATTAGAAATAGCTGGACGATATCCTGGTCAGGTTGATTAAACTTTATCGCACGCAAAAATTCTATGTGACTCCCAACTCTAAAATATCAATTTGTGGTCTTTAGATAGGACTTCTGGTAGTACTCCCGGTCTAAAATGGCCGTGAAAGATGCGGTACGGAATTTGGAGATGGAGACCTGTGGGCACGAAAAATAGGTCGATGAGTGAAAATATGATCAAAGGGTACACAGGAGTTAAAAAACCAAATAGTCCTATTTTCATAAGAGCTCATACTTTCATAGGGTGTAATTAAAGTCGGTTTAGCACTCCTCCAACGTCCTTGACACTCTGATGAAAGGACGCGGGATTGCACTCTAGCTCCACGGTGCTCAGACTTACTTCTCATAGAATTCACAAATACCAATCAATTTTCCTGTATACCCTCGTCCTTACTAGTGAATTTTAGTTGTGCTTTCGGATCAAACCTGTGAATGATATATAAATCAAATTTTCGTCTGTGGATCTGGTATCATCTTGTATCGTCTTGTATGACTAGGCTGGTGTAGTACACCACAAGGCGTTCCCGCGCCTAATTGAAACAGAACTAACACGCTAGTACTCAAAATATACCAGCTGAAGGGCTAAGGGATAGGGTGACCAGATGTCCAGCAAAAAGACTGGCCGGCGTTTTTGGGGGGTGTCCCGCTTTTGTCACATGTTTTGGCCTGTGTACAATAAACCCAAAGGGAAGTTTAAAAAACGATTTTGGGAATTTGAAAAGTTTCTTTAAGATTATCTCTATACCCGTAGGCTGTTTAATTCGAAATCTCTGCATTGGCGTGAGCCGTCGACCAAAGACAAACAATTAACGGTTTCTTGTATTATAAATATAATAATTATTAACATTATAATATAATTATAAATATGCTACGCAGACCCGTTCTGTACTAAATATTTTAATGGAGCAGAATACCAGGTACAAATCTAATTTCCTTTATTATCTATATCCTCCCCCAACATGCTTATTAAAATGTGGAGATTGGTTCGTTCCATAAATTTAGACGAAATTTGCCACAGTATAGCCTGTTGGCGGAGGTAATAATTTAAATATACATATATACAATAATATATATAATAATTAGGAATAATTTAGACGGTTTACTTGTTAAACATAATGCTAGATCCTATTTTATTTCCTAACTCTTCATATAATTAATTATAGGCTTCGTCGAATATGAAGTCCAAGATTTTTAACGCGCGTTAAATTTTATATGACAATTATATCTTCAACGTTAGTTAATATGAACTTAAGATGAAGAAATTCGTCATAATTGAAATGCATTATTTCTAGTATTTACCGGATTTTGACCCATTTATTAATAGTCACAAATCGTTTATTTGACGGACGTGGGTTACAATGCAACATCCAATGAAATACTTTGTGTCACCGTGATGCATATAGTTATCGGTGGGTCTCCTAAAATTGGCATAATCGACTTATCTACCGTTATAAGTCATCTTTAACTATGAAGTTAAGACATACTGAAGTAAATATATGTTAACGGTATAATCATATTGAATTGAGTTAATTTGACAGATATTGGATAATAACATTATAAAATATAATTTATTTGCAAGCTAAATATTTTTTACAGAAATAAATATACAGAATAAAATAAACAAGGAAAATCAAAAACCAAAAACAATATCACTAATATTATACTGGATATAAAAAAACATTTGAAACCTTATAAAATTCGAACAATTGAAAAATCGAAAAAAATTTAATCAAAAATTAAAAAACCTTAAAATCCCTAAATACCGAAAAATCCTTACTTAAACAATATCATTAATATTATACTAAATATAAACAAAACCATTTAAAACCTTAAAAAATTCGAAAAATCGAAAAAACGAACGATTAACGAACGAACGATTAAGAAGGAACGAACGATTATATTCGTATTTTATGGTTTTAAATGTTTTTTTTTATATTTAGTATAATATCAATGATATTGTTTTAGTAAGGATTTACTATTATACAACTGAATAGATTTCCGAAATTCAGCTCGAACATTTAGATCTACTGATCTGGTTTCTCCACCCTTATATGAATCAGCCTGGCCTCGAGTGGACTTTCGCTAATGGCGAATTTTCTAGAGAAGTATACATTGCATTATTTTGAAATTTTGCCTGGTTTAAGACTATGCCATTCTCGAACTGACTGTTTTTTTTATTTTGAAAATATCTGGCTGGATTTTCCTACAATAGTAGTTTTAGTCAAACGTTAATATTATCTTACAACTATATCCCAAATCTCCCCATAACTAATAATATTTATGATCACCGTTACTTAATAATAAATAACCTTAATTTTGACTTCTTCCAGCGGTCTCATTAAGCATCTGTTTCTGCACACGTGCTGCCTCTTAGAGAAACTCAAATTGTACGCCTAGGGGAGATTTGGGATATAACTGTTAATCTCTAGACACCCTAAACAGGTAGAAAGGGACTTTCGAAAAAGGGACTAGAACAGGATTGTTTGCTGTCTATCGACACACATCTAATATCTCTGGTGTCAACATCCGTTGAGCCTCCAGTGACGGAGGATGATGAAGTCCGTGAGAGAAAACCAAAGCAGTCACGATTGGGACCAATTTTGAGACCGGAAGACATAGGAATTGAGCGAAACGTTAACCTCGATGATGGAGTAAAGAAGATTGTTGAATGTGTCCCCGGTGAGTTAAAGGAAGAAGAACTGAGACAAAACATTGAAGACGAGAAGAAAAAAGAATCCGAGAACGAATCAGAACAAGAGGTTGATGATCGTCCAGAAGAAGATATGGAGCCACAAGCCGAGCCAAACCAAAACCCGGCTGATCAAGCCATAGACATTGAGTTCAAAGAAACCGCCGTAATAACGACACCGAAAAAGAAGGAAAAATTAGTAAAAAAGATGGGCTTCCATTTAGAGGAGGAAGTATTAAGAAAAGATGATGATGAGGTAGTCATAGATATAAAAATACCAGAAGCTATAAAAAATTTTGGCAAAAGTAAGTATACTAAGTAGGACAAAACATCCACCCATCTTCTTTCCTATCTAAAGCCAATACTGAACAATAGTTTACGTTTAAATTTGAACCATGGAAGCTATGTTATTTGGCTATTTAACTGTTTTAAAATTAATCAAAATTGTTTTCAAATGCAATATTCTCAGTCAAAGGTATACCTAGAAAGCTGGGAATGACAGTGTATCTGGTTTAATAACGGCTATGTATTACAAAAAATAATGCATTAATTATTTCAGTCCCTCTCTAGTGTACACGCTTTTCTGAGTTCTCTCTCCCGCGTTGTGTATCTATGAATTTCCCGCCCGTCCCTCGCTTCATCGATCGATAGATAAAATGGAAATTACTTGTCTATAGTCAGTAAACAATGTTTTGTACGACATAAAGAATTTCTTTTTCCTGCTTGAAAATGATTTGAAACTCTTTAACCAGTGGATACACCAAAGGGACATATGTCCCTTACCACGTCAAAAACGCTCTTCTTTCGCAGATATGTCGAAAACGAATGGATGGATCTCCTTTAAATTTTAACACATTATAGGGATTTCAAATACCCTTGAAAAAACGTTCAGTTTAACTAATTTGGTAGGCCAAAAGCGTTTTCGCGCTTTTAATGAAAATTGAAGCGACTTGCAAAATTTAACTGCCATTATCTCCGCGGTCGGGTCTCTTTTTCAATCCAAATTTTGCCACTATTTTGCCCTTGTATGGTTCTCGTTATATACAAAACATGGCGGTCTTCTCATCTATAAAACATGTTTTATTGAATATAAACTCGAGCAGCAAAAAAATAAATCAGATTAATTTTATTAATTTTTTTGGGCATGCTTGTTGGCATGGAAAAGACAAATAGGTTATTTTATTGCAGTTATATACTTTTTATTGAATTTTCGGTGTAGCTGTATATACATTAGAGAGAGATCGTGCTAGGAAGTGAGCGAGCACATTGTTTTACAAAGCACACAGCTATGCTGATCTCTGCAAACATTACCTTTGCATGTACAGCAAGGCAAAGCATTCCTATGACGCACGCCTGTCAAAACTACGACCCCGCCCCCATGTCAGGTAGCAACTGATCGGTTAACGTGGGTATAATAGAGTTTTCCTTGCGGTTCAGAATCTGTTCCCAGGCTATCCGAAAAGATACGCGTCGTACGGTTAACCCTCTAAAGACAAAACGAGAATAAGACCGTTTTTTTTTTAAACAAAACGTTAATTTTAACTCATGGGGTATTGGAGCACACCGCACTAAATTACACTAGATTACGTAGACCTCAGGACAAAATTGAGTTTGACCGTCACAAACATTAGTTCGTATGCAGCTGTTTGGTTACTTTGGTTACTTGTTACGCAAAGAACGAAAAACAATGTTTAATAACTTTAGGTAATATAGTACGCCCATAATCGTATTTTTCTCTGTTTTTTCTTTTAATTGCGCGAAATGAAAAGCGGTCCACGCCTTAGAATGTATTTGGATAATGCACTAACATTTTGGTGACATTTAGTAAAATAACAAAGGGTTCAGTCTTTCTATATATCTATTTAATTTGGAGCTTAGTCTTAGCTACAAAGTAATGAACGACGTAATTTACGCTGGTTTATCTGTAATTATTTAACTAACCGAGTGATTTCTCCACGCTGAAATTCGGGCCATACGTTGTGTCATTTATTTCTGGATAACGTGAAAAAGATAACACGACTAGAACGCTGAGTTTGCTATTGTACTAAAACCAGAAGAGAGGCGATAGGTTAACCATACAAAATGTTAAAAAAAATCCGATTTTCAAGCACTAGACCGTATGCTGGGTCCGATTTCGGCGCATCTTCTGGTCACTTCCATTATTCACTATATAATTATTACGATTTTATTCATTTAATTTGATTTAATTGATTTAATTTAATTGATTCGCCGCTAAAATACAATTTGTTTACCTTGTACAATGTGAATAACAGAGATAATAACGGAAAAGAAAAAAAAACATAAAATCTAGAAATGGTGACGCACATTTTTTTCGAATGGTAAAATTCAATTTCTTTGCTTTTAACAATGTGACTTTAGGGGTCCATAGAAATAATCTCAGTATGTTTTCGATACCTTTATTGGATTCCCAGGGTCCTAATTTGTCCAGCTGTACTAAAAGTTCTGTAAAATCTTTCATATCTCGGGTTGTCATACGTGTGACAGCTCGCCGCGTGACCAGTAGTATTTTGTCGCCGCGTGACCGATAACTTCTTAGGGAGCACGACAGTAACAGTAATAACCGGTTCAACATGAATGCCTTAATTGAATAAAAGCAAATATAAATAACGAATCTCATAAAAGCTGAGTTTTGTGGCTTATTTTGGTACATACACTCGTGTCCCAAACACGTGTCCCATTGGTAGAGACCAATTGAGAGTTTTTAAATTCCATGCGCGTTTAAAATAGGTTTACGGAATTTAAATCCATGGGAAATGATTTAAACACAATATTTAGAAATACTTTATTAATATTTTGTAACATGTAAATAACTAAATGTAGGTTGTGGAATAATATTGAAGCAATATTGAAGTAATTAACGATAGTGGTAAGGGGTGCCTAGGCATTAAGCCCAAATTTATTCTTGGCTCAATAACAGTGGCAAGATGGGTGATAATTAAGCGTAAAATAATATCATGGCTTACGTTCAAGTTGGAATTTGTGAGTACCCTAACACATGTATACTACTTCTTGTCATTAGAGGTAGTCTGGGATGATGTCAATGTGATTCAATGGCTGGTGTGTAACCATTACGCAGCAAAGACTGAAGACACGCTAGCGGTGATAGCACTGAGATTATGTGAAAGTACCTGTTATATGTGTGGAAAGCTGGATGACAGTATGGTAGACCATAATTTCATGCACTACTGTTATCGAGATTAGAGCTAAAGTGCGTCCTTATTTTTCTATTCTGGTGTCTTGCTTTTCCAGATAGTAGAATGTTCACGAATGGAGTTTCGGAAGCTCAGACGGTTCTTTACCAGTGCAGGTAGTATGGATCTAAATAACGGGTTAATTAAGGATACTGGTAAGTAAGATGTCTGAGTGAAGACACATTAGAGGGAGATGGCATTTTCCGGCATTTGTTACCCTTATGATATGCATAGAGTTACCGTTCAATATCACATATAGTTTGTTGTCCGATATAGCGCTTGGTCCTTCATAGAACAGCTGCTTCTATTTAATCGTGGTGGGTGATTTATTTCAGATCAAACTTATTTGTTTCATAATGGAGATACGTTGTCCCTCATTAAATAATACATTTACCTACAGATAGCAACGGCGAGGATCGGAACAAAGGTACTTTTTAATGTTACGCACAAGCATGTACTTCCTCTTAAAAATTATTCCAACATTTCGATGGAGTAATTCTTGTCTAAAGTGTTTGGATGATTGCAAGACATGGAATAATTTCAAGGGAATACGCGTCCAAAGGCGTCCTGATTGGCTTATTATTATAAATTATTCATCTAGTATTTTGGCTTCGTTATCCTTCTCTGGAATAGTGGAAAAGCAGTCCAAGGACATTTTGATTTATTGCGAAAGCCGAATCTGTGTCACCGGTGGTTTTCGAAAACACTGATTTGTATTTATATGCAGTTTCGTTTATGGCTAAGGCTACGTTGTGGTATCTTTTTGCACCTATATCATCTGTAATTATTATATATGAACGTATTCGTTTTACTGTTTACACATTCTTCATACGCTAGACCGCTTCTTTGATCTCAGTAATGGGTACCTTCAATTACTGTTTTGCAACATCTAATATAATACACCACTATAAACGTTAAGGCCACTTAACATTAACGCGCCAACTAAACGTTAACGCGCCACTAAAACGCACCCATATTTGGCCTATAACTTGGTCACGTGTTGATAATTTGGGGTCGACCATTTGAGAAGAATTAAAGCCGGAGTCATGACGCGTCGACTAAGCATCCTTTCGAGACAATCGGAGATACTTCCCGAATTCACATTGTTAACTTCTAGGGGCTATAACTACTTTCAAATCTATCAAATACACTTAAAATTTGATATATCATATGCTTTGATCAAAGTGTTACATTACAAAAGTGCGTACAATTGTTTCTGGTCAAGTTATGAGCCATACTAAACGTTAACGCGCCAACTAAACGTTAACGCGCCGCTTTTTCTCATCTAAATGTGGTGCGTTAACGTTTAGAGTGGTGTATATCATGTAAAGTGTGTGTCATGGACCTACACTAAACGAGAGGTGTGGTTCGATCTTGAAGTTTGTATTTATTTTAAAAATTTAGCATGTCCGATCAACCTATTAGTATTTCGTATGGTGGTATTTTTTCGGACGAGCTCGTTTATGAATCACGATGGCCGCTACTTTCAAAACCACCGATATATCTGTATAATTTGTAACGATGCATCTTCTTTCGGCTCCGATATCGAACAATAAGTATCTGTTTATGGTACTTTGTCCATAGTGGAGAAAACGTTAGTGTTAGAACCGGAGTGAAATGTGTTATTTTAGCCGGTCGGAAGAAGTCGCGCTCCAACTAATCTTGAGGGACTGATTGACAGCAGTCACTAAATAGGTTATTTGTCCTCAATCATTAAATGACGACTTCTATATTATTAATATTATTGTTCCATCTTGGTGTCGAGTTACGTCTTATGTTATTGCGAATGAATGAAAGTTATTGTGGACCTCGCGATTAAGTTCAAGCAAGTCAGACATTTCCATCCAGAAGGTTGGTGGAATGGGGCTATATACACCAGGGACCACCTTAACGAACCACTGCCTTAACGCACCAAGACCACCTTAACGAGCCACTTTTTCTGGTCCCAACTTGCTCACCTTAACGCACCGAA
>SCLF01150976.1:0-10374 GCA_004367975.1 Mesochordaeus erythrocephalus
CGACCCGAAACCATTCAGCAAAAGACGCCACACAAAACTAAATGTGTCTATTTGGGCAATGTGACTTTCGAGGTCCATAGGTTTAAAACAAATAATCGCTGTATGTTTCCGATACTTTTGTTGGATGCCCAGGGACCTAATTAATCGAGCAAGATTTAGTTTGGTAAGCTGTCATGCTCCAACGAGTTAAAATTAACGTTTTTAAAAAAATGGCTTTGACCTGGTTGTCTTTAGAGGGGGTTAACTGTACGAACGCGGATAAATTGGGACATTCTGAAAATAAATTCGGAACCGCAAGAACAAAGTCTATCAGACAATTCCAGAGGGGGGAGGGTTCACATTCGGATAACCCCTGTGCAACGTTTTGGGCAAATTTAGACTCATCACTAATAATCTTACATCTAGGGAAATATTTGCTTGCTTCGTAAACGGTGTAATCAATTTTCTGAGAGAAGGCATAGCGCTAGCCGGCTTAATTTTCTGGTTAATTTTTCGACGCAATTATTCAGGTTGTAATTTTGGGTCGCAAGTGACACAACGGACAATGCAGCGGAAACGAAAAAATCACAAAACAAACACAAAGGAAAATGTACAGGAACAAAAAATGAGAAAAATTGGTCAAAGATGCTTTTAGATGTATTGAGCCAAAAACGATAAAAAAAGGTGAAAATCTCTAAACGACCCAATTTTCTGATAGAGCTCAACTGGCGAATTTAATGTTAAGAAGGATGCATGCCGAAGTTATGACGGTCTAAAATTGGCGAAAATGGCTATTTTTCGAGCATGGCCGGAAAGCCGTCTGAAAACATGCGGAATGCCGAGCTGAACAGAATGAAAGAAAAAATGGCTCGATTGGACAGCTATGGAGAGAAAGGCTTTTTTGGGACAAGGGTACCCACTATTACCAAAACAATATTTCAAATTCGCCAATTTTGAAATTTGAAATGTTGTCTTCACCAAGCGGTGGTACACGCTGGAGCTTTTAGTGCATCGTCGATCGCAGTCAAGAGCGTGATTGTATAAGGTGCGCGATGCGTTGGTACTGTTTCCTCTATATCACCACTTACAATTTTGCCGCTGTATACGAGAATTGAAAAAACGAAATCTAACAGCTCACGAAGGAGCGCACTTGTACTGAAGGTTTATGTGGATATAGTTTGCCAAACCCTGAGAGCAAATAGGCGCGCGAGGAGCGTTTTACTTCGCGAATCCTGAGCTCCACCCCTGGGAGATAGTTTGCTGTGGATTCCCGAGAGCCAAGTGGCCGCACGATGACCGTTTTACTTGACGGGTCGTGACTTACGCCTCTTGGCTGGGGAAAGCTTATCGGTGAGACGGTCATCAGAACGACGGACAGAAATTGAAGAATTACGATGGGCTCCGATCGGACTGCTTTCTGGGAGGTCTAAAAAATCTGGGAGCTGATTTTGTGGAAGTGGTTCGGACGGTGCCCTGAGGAAATTTGCAGGACTATATAAAGAAAGGCGAATGAGAAAAGTCACTCATTTTTAATAACCACATTTCTATAACTATAAAAACGGAGTTTTTGAAAATAAAAGAAAATAATAAGGAGATACGTCTTATTCCCGCAAGGAAGAGCAGGTGGACCTTATCAGCAAATTGTCTAACAATCCGTGTCATAGAATTTCATCCGGAAGTACTGGTCAACGTTACTGGTCAACGTTACTGGTCAACGTTACTGGCCAACGTTACTGGCCAACGTTACTGGTCATTTGTTGACTAAAATGTATCCCACGTACAAATTCTATGCGACTCCCAAATCCAAAACATAAATACCAGGTGTGTAGGTAGCACTTTCGGTGGTGCATCCGATTGAAAAATGATCTTAAAATAATCCTGGGGGCATTCTGACCGAGCAGTGCTCAGTTTCAAGTAAAACGCGAAAAACTGATCAATGAGTGAAAATAGGCTCAAACGGTGCGCATATATATATCTCCCACGCTACTATTTGTACAAAATAGGACATGGAACTCATCTTTAGCGCTAACCAAAATTGAACGCGGAATTTTGCAACGAATTTCTGACCGGGAGTACCGCCGGAAATTGATTGTTTTGAATGGAAAATTACACGTGACTACCCCTAGTGGAAAACTATCTTCAAAACATATAGGTACCTAGAGGTACTTAGGAAATGGCACCTTAAAAATTCAGTTTTTTACAATTAAGAAAGCTGTCTTAGGTAGGACAGCCCAGAATTTTATTGCGCTTATTTTAGAAACCCGAAATCTTGACCGGAAGTGGATAGTTACCGGAAGTTCATAGTTATAGCCGAAAATAGGCTTGTTAGGGCCATGTGTTCGCTCGCAAGCTTGATTAATTCGTTTGTGAATGTCTTGGGTGGAAATTTGTGTTTGTATTAGGCGTCAGTTCGAGAATGAATATGTCCACTTAATGTTATTGCTGAGAAGAACGGTGTCACCACAACTAATCCGTTACGGTTACGGGGTTTGATGACCAGAATAGACATATAGTATATGTATAGTATATACGCATAAGTCGCAGGCAACTTGGGTACTATCACTGTCTTCCTGTTCTTTAATAATCAGTTATCTAATAGACAATTTGGTCTACTTTTGGTGTTATTTGCGGTCCGAATATCGTGGCAAAAACGATGTAATATTAGTAGTGGATAAGACCAACGCTTCCTTGCATCTTATTTTAAAAGTATGATAAATATACGGAATTTTCGGATTAAACACGCTAACTACGCGCTTACTCTTGACTACTATTCGTGTCTTCCGGTTCTCCATTATATTCTAAGTCCCAATTCAACAACACGGCCTGACAATTAACATCTACATAAATTAACCAGTGGACACCAAGGAGGGAAAAAAGGTACAAAAAACACTCTTTTTCGCAAATATCTCGAGAATGAATAAACAATCGTCTTCAAATTTTAACTTATTACAGTGTTCTCAAATACTTTTCAAACAAACTATGTCTGGACCCAAAACCTTCAGTGTTTTCTGCCTGAGAAAAGAAGAGCGGTGAACGTTTTGACCCTCCGCGGTACCCACAGGAAATCGCGCTCGCGCTATCCACTGGTTAAGTAATCTAAAACACAAAACTAATTATATAATTCATCAGAGAATCAATCGCGTCTACGAGCGAACACGTGGTCCTAACAAGCCTATTTTTTGTGTGGGCTAAACTATGGCCCGCCGGATAAATGGAGCAAATTTTCATGCGAAAATTTCAAACTCTCAATTTTAGGTTCATTTCCGGTAGCTAAAGTAAGCGCAATAAAATTCTAAGCCGAAATTCTGCACGATATTTTCCTATCTGTAGGTACTTAAATATTTTTGAAAACAGTTTTCCACTAGAAGTCGTCTCGGGCAAAAAAATTGAAGACAAAGTTAACTCACTGTGGTATTATCAGCTTATTAGTGCTTAAATGTCTAGTGAATGATCGTTATTACATAATAGTATAACGTAATTAGCATAGGAATATAAAATAGGTCCAATACTTGTTTTTTAGAATTCGGAAATACTAACTTTTAACAAATCTGATTGGGCCCTAGGTAAGTCCCGCTCTCTCCTGATGTAGGCTTCTCTTACCCTGAGAAGTATGATACATCATTTTTTGTTATAATTAAACCGTAATTATGTCGCGAGTTCAGTTAGTCCCATTATTTCACTACCTATTAAACTAATTATTCGGAAATTTGAAAATGGAACTGAACAAATCTCTCCTAATCTGGCCTGTATCATGATTATAGTTCGATAAATTGCTTGAATTCCAGATATTTACTGTATGCTCGAGTAAACTGTTAACAGTTAATTTACTTTAACTTATTTATTATCGTTTTAGGACAAAAATCATACATTATTACATTTGGTTATGCGGTAACACTTCACGGTCTCCTACACCCCTTGGGAAAGAAGAGATCGAGCCGAAAATATTGATTTATTACGTACCCGAAGAAACGGCATTCTTATCATGTCTTACAACTTCGATATAATTACAGAATGCCATATTTTGGGCACATTTTTTTTAAATATCAAGTTTCACCAGCAAAACCGCATCCTGTAAAAAGTAATGCAGGAAATTCGTTCTTCAAGGAATTAAAAATTAAGGTCCTTACCATTGGGCCCTGCAATGGATCTTCGATTTCGAATACTTCCGGTCTATCCGGATTGATCAAATCGATCAGGCAATCAGAGGCTTCAATAACGGACAGGCGCATTTTGATTCTAAAAATATAAAATAACTCATTTATTAGTTTGGAATTCTAACGTCTAAGTTTCCGAGTTCCCGATTTTCACGATCAATCGGGATTCGTGATTTGAATGAGTTTACGGGCAGATGTCTTAGATGGTTAACGTCAATAAAGATTGATATCTGTCTGATATTGGAAACGAGTCGTAAATAATTTTATGACCCCTTGTACCCCTGGTATAGTTTATTCATAAGGGACAGAGGGGGCCCGCCTGCCACAAAAATTAAGGGCGAACAAGAACAAAACTTGGCGTTTGAATAAAAGTAAAACAATCCATTAAATAAGCACAAACGGGTTGTTAAATTGGAGATAACACTATTATGTTGCGTCTGTCCGGTTACTATTTTTAACATTGACGTTTTCTAAATTTCCCAAAATGTAAAAATATACGAGTGCATTGGCTGACTCTAATATTGTGCGTGTGCCAGTTTCTAATTGCGAACTACTTATTATGGTTAGAATTAATTTACTATACAAACAATAATTTGGTTTTATTGGTGTCAACACGGGTGTAAAATCTTCCCCCGCCCTTTGAAGTGGCAACCGATTGGTTAACTAGCTTTAGTGAGTGTTATAGAGTTTTTTCTTGCGGTTCCGAATCTGTTCTGAGAATATGCAAATTTACACGCCGTTGTATAGTTACCCCCTGAAAATGACCATCCAATAAAGGTATCTTTTAGCATTCTAAACTTCAGTTTTTACGCAGTTCTTTTGAGTGAACATACTTTGGGATCTTGGTATGTTTTCTAAATCATAACAAAATAGAAAAGTGAAAAAATTCGCGATTTTTGTCACTTGTTGAAAATTTAGGCTATAAATAGGTCACGTGTTAATAATTTGGGTCGGTCCTTTGAGATGAATTGAAACTGGAGTCATTTTTGATCTAGTGGCTATAACTACATAACGGGTTTGGAATTCGGGGTGAATCCTATGAGAAGGAATGTAGTTGACATCCGTGCGCGTCGAGTGAGTCCAATTTCGGGAGAAATCGGAACTTTAAAAGTTTTTCGCGTTCTGTCTTTAAGTGGATTAACTATAGGACGCCGTATAAATTTGCGTATTCTGAGAACAGATTCGGAACCACAAGAAAAAACTCTATAACGATCACTAAAGCTAGTTGAGCTATCACTTCCGACTTGAAAGGGTATGGGGGTGGGGGGTCCAGATTTGATACCCGTGTACAAGAGTTAAAACTAATCGGTTACTGATCTCTTATCTTTCGCCTCCTGTTTTTGTGGTAGGCGAACGCGGTACGTCCCCGTAGAGTCGACTATGTTCTGACAATAGGGCGTCTCGTGTGAAATCTTAAAGTTATAAAATATGTTCTATAATTTCTATTTCATGGAACATCACCTGAACTGGGCCTTCATGGAAAATAGATATTTGTACGTCTGCCAAATAGGTTTAAAATAATCGGCTTACCTGGGATACTGTTTCAAAACTTCCAGGCTCCACGAGATGGCAGTTTCAGCTTGATACGTCAGCAGTGGAGTCTTCCCCATGGACCGTCCCCCAATTGGAATAATGACAGAATTCCCGCCCATTATCGAATAACGAATTGACCCCACGAGTACTTCGCGAAGCAAATCTGGCGAGCATTCACGACCAACAAAGACTTTGTCAAAATTGAAGTCCCTGCCGCGAACTTGGAGGCTCTTCTGTGACTGTACGCTGACATCGGCTGATTCAGATAGAACACGGACGACTACACGCACCTTAAAATGCTGATTTAATTCCTAGTTTCTATGATAGGTACGAATAATAAGGAAAATACGAACTAAAATAATAGGCTTTTTCGGAAAACTAAAGTTTCCCCCAGTAGGTTAAATTTGAAGCGGACGTCAACTTTTGTTGTCTCGAAAGCCACATATTATTCCTTTTTAAAATTATGCATCAATCTAATTTTGTTTCTCTTTTGAAAAAAAAAATCTTTAAAATCTGTAAATACCATGTTCTCGGTAGTAAATGCATTTTCTTAATTAAAACGCAAAAAAAGAAAAATGACTTATATATTATAACTTACAGATACGTCAATTCATGCTTTGTGTGTCAATTACATTATCCACTAATGCGCAGCTTATGCAAAACTAATATCCAAACTAAATATATATGGAAAGACTGAAATCTTAGCTGTGTAATGGCGTGCATATATTTCCTCGGAAATCGGTTATTGGAAACAATTGCTGATTGTTTTCCATACCACTTGTTCGTATGCTTGAATCACCGTTTGTTCAGCGGTGATTCTAACCCACATTAACATATGTAAATTACAATTTTGCGTTTCCGGTTGCGAAGTAAGGACCACTTCCGTCTATCCCCTTTGATGCCTTGGTTTATGGTCATATTTGGGTTATAAACTTAATGATTACGTGATTAAGCTGACGTCATCTGTTCTTTTTAAGTGTTTCCATTCAGACAACACATTCACCTGGAAATAATAGATATGTTCATCTCGACCACTAGTGGAATTTCGACAAAGTCGTTTTTCGAGACACGGTCTATTGGACAACTAAAGTATTCGAATTCAAACTCCTAATATGTAAGCAACTGTTTAAACTTAATTATAAACAGCTGACCATACTTTTTTCATGTTTTTTTTCTTTATTTTTAATGAATAATAGGTGAATTACTAAGTGGATACCGCGAGGCCAAAACTGTCCAAAAGTGTTCAATAAAAAAAATATGGGCAAGTTTGGTGACTTCGACTTCATTTATCTCAGTTGTAGGACTAGGATTTCAATTGAAAGTTTACCTATACTTATCGTGTTTGACATGGTTCAAGCGGAAACAAAATAAATGTCCTAGCTGGTACAGGAAATGTTTTATGCTTATGAGGATTTTTTGGCAGAAAATGCAAACAGTTTGCCAACTACAAATTCAATTATCTCAGCTGTATGTATTCGATATTTATCCCATGCAACAGACTTAGATTAGAATAAACAATGAGTGTGTTAACTCGTACACAACATTTTTTATAGAATATAAACTAAAGCAGCACCGATGTTTTGCACTCTAAAATATAGATAGGGATATATTTTCCAAAAATATTAATTTTATATATAATATTTATTTCCGCGAAATAACTAAAAATATGGAACTTAATTATTATGACCTGTATATACGCGAATTAATTTTTTAACTATAAACTATTTAGGCACTTCATGTAGAATGCTTCAGTAACCTAAAATTTAGAGATAGTTATTAAGGAACCGGTTCGAATAATCGGAACCTGCTACTTATAGGTTCAAGTTGGTAAAAGTTAACATTTCTGCATGAATTTGGTGCACAACCACGGCGGCTTTTTTTTAATTAAGAAAACACAATTACGACTGAGAAAATGGCATTTAAAGGTAAAAAAGCACTTTGAACAACGATCCTTACGGACGCTACCTTAATAAAACCAAAGAGATATTATCCAAGGTGACATACTGTTAGATCGACAATGAATCGTTAATCATGTAAAATAAAATAAAAACAAATGCAATGTATGATTATGAAGAAAAATGAGAAAGAGATGAAAAACGTCAAATGGAGTAGGTTGGCACCTACCGGTACAGCTCCATACGTGCCGGTTCAGTAAAACGTTCGTAAATAAGGGGCTATGCAAATTTGGATACATGAGCAATTTAATCTTTTAAAATGTCTTCAAATTTAAGTGTAGAGACCACAGACCATTAAATGATTAGCCTTCATTAGACGCACTAGTGGCAGACATATTTGATACGAGTTCAATAAACTAGTAGATGTGGTGATATGAAGGAAAAAAGTAAAGTGAGAAAAGTAGAAAAAAGTACGGTGTGTAATTAGTCCTGAGAAGGCTGTCTGGGCTACGTGTATTCGTAGCACACTCGGGAGAGCGTCCAACTAGAAATTAGAAGGGCGCGAGTTCGAGCCTCTTAATTGGCACAGTTTTTTGGGATTTATTAGTTACACACCATATCAGTGGGATCGTTTTTTTTGCCCGATACGACCTCTAGTGGACAAGTATCTTTAAAAAAATTAAGTACCTACAAGTATTTAGGAAATGGCACTTTAAAAAAATTAGTTTTTAAGACAGCTGTGTCTTAGTTAGGAAAACATCGAGTGGTACTTCTAAACCGAATTTTCTTGCGCCTATTTTAGGCTAAGTTTCGACCCCGACAATATGAGACAAAAAGAAACTAATTCTGATAAATCAATCCCAAATTTGCATGGGCGGAGAACGCCCACGGTTGGTACGTAGGTAGAGGGATATGAGCGGAATAACATGAGATATACAAGTACAAATTATGATAAAGTAGTCGATAGTTATACGAAATAATATATAGGGCGTAGGCGGATATTACAAATAAGCCGATAATTAGATATAATACCGCAGTTAGTATACTCTATAAGGTCAACAATAGCCTAATTTGACGGAAAACAGCTTAAATGTTAGTAAATATATCGAACATACTCTTTTCCAAGAACACAAAATTGGAATATAGAACTTAAATTATTAGTTTCACGAGAATGTGTAGTGGCAGCGCTATTCCTGCAACTTACGGGTTAACTTAGATAATTATATTACTATTTCGATAAATTATTTGAATAAATTGATAATTCCTCTCCTTTTTCCTGCTTGCAGGTAGATTTTTCATCTAGCCCGAGACCCTTTCTAATACAACAATTATGTTACAGACCCTAGTAGCACTACTACCGCCTGATCCATGGCTAAGCTGGTCGCATTTTGTTGACAGATTTCAACACGTGAAAACGGCGAACCCTTGAACCGCGCACGCGTCCATTCATCTAATACATGTGTGGGTACCAATTTGAGCGCATACATTATAAATCTCAATTGAAAATATTCGTTGGGTGTAGCCATCAAGCTGTCTAATATTTTAGTTTAGTCAGAAAGGTCACAAATTAAAATAAGTTTTCGGATTAAAGGAAATGAACAGGAAATATTTAGACAAAGCTGTGGATGCATCTTTCAAGTAAATTGAACAAATATTTATACTGCATGTGCTAAAATTGGCAACCATACTTGTGTTATGTGAATGGACGCGTGGGCGTTTCTAGGGTACGGGATGTTCACCACATTGAAATTTGCCAACAAACGGGTCAGATTAGGTCATAGTAGGGTCACTCCGGTTTGTACAAGTTTATCCCCGCAACGGAATCGTACATCATTTTACATTTATTAATGTAAAACTACTTCGAAATTTCTATCACGCGTGGACCTTTAGAATTTCTCATTTTCAAATCCGAAGAAGCAAACCCTATTCTTTCGTTATTCAAGAAAAAAAAACGGTTTTCTGTAGAGCTTTATGGGATTTTTGCAACCATAGTCACTTCATCTTTAATAAATATAAACATAATAATAATAGTAATAATATTTATGCTACGTTCCTTCCAGTTAAGAAGTTAGATTTGGAGTCAAATAATAATAAAACGTAATATTCGGTGTAAATATAAATCTAAGGATATTTTTAGCGGAAGTCATAAAGTTTTCCTTATCAAATGTCTTTCTAATTCATTATTGGGTTATCAATCTCGCGGGATTTCTAGGTCACCTGGTAATGGCATCTGAGGATATAAATAGGCGCAATCTATAATTCGTTAACCCGTGGTTACCATGAAGGGACATATGTCCCTTAACCAGTGGAGACCCCGAGCGAAATATCCTGTGAATACCCTTTAGGGATACATGTCCCTACGGAAGCCGTGCTATCTGGCTATTCAAAGGTGTTTAAATTATATTAATATTGCCTACCGATAAAGTACGAACTGTAAATTCACAAACAAATACGTAAGTACACTATAAGAAGGTACTTTTTTTTCTTTGCCATCAAGGATACTTAAAGAATATTTATAAAATGAATCTGAGTTATTGGGGGTAAAGGATTTGGAGTTATGGTCGGAAAACCGTTGGATTTCTGAGGAAAAATGAATTTTTTGTATGGCAACATGGATACCCAAAGAAAACTAATAAATTAGAAGCGAATTCCTACCGTCAAAACCCTTAGTGCTGTCAGTAGTAAACCATTTTTCATCTACATAACATTTTTTATCGAATTTTTTTTATCGACAAAATGTTCTGTAGATGATAAGACCGCCATGTTTTGTATGCGACGAGAATCATACAAAGGCAAAACACTGACAAAATTTG